>JAAGNO010004727.1:0-20060 GCA_033439905.1 Ceryle rudis | reverse complement strand
TTAACAGAGAGCATCTGTGATAGGTCTGAGGGGCTGCCCTGACCCTAAACCGTGACATCTTTCCAGCTTAATTTCTCTATTCATGTTAATATTATTTACAAGTGTACTCACACATCCTTGGAAAATTATTTGGGTCATCTGAAAAAATAATCTTGATTGAGCCACTTTCCAAATTATAAAAGTCATAGTAGAAGTGATCTGAAGCAGAGGCTTTGCTCACAGTTTTAAATAATGTGGTGCCCCAAGTACTGTTTTATACTTCATTAGCAGGCAATTAATAATGCATGGTAGACACGGTGTCTCCTGTTGGAGTTAAGATGTGAAATTGTTTCATTTAGTTTGTCACCTTCTGTGAAAATGTAAAGGATCAGGATTCCATCAAATTCTGGTGTTCATACCTTTAAGAAAACTAGATCTCAGGTTTCATGGGGCATGAAAACATCCTCTATAGGTTTCTCTGTCAATACTTTTCTTTGCTCTTTTCAAGAACAAAAGCAGATTTTTCATCTCTTGACTGAATGCCTTGACTCAGTTGTTTAAAATCAAAGGGCAGAACTATCTGCCAGTGTGTGTCCCAGGCAGCAACATTAATTTCAGGGATTCTAAATCCTGTGAAGAATAGCCTTACAGCTGAACAGGAAGTAAAAATATCATACCAGAAAAATTAAGAAGAATTTAGCTATTCATGCAGTGGGAGACAACATGCAAGGAAATGAGTAGCTACTCCTGACTTTATGCACTAGCCTAAGTACAGATTAAAGAAGATAAACAGTTGTGCTTACATTTAACATACCTACGGTTTTCAGACATTGTGGTCATAAGTGTGCCAAGAGAGATAATTACACTGTGATTAATAGATAATAACCAGGTTATATAAACAAAAACATGGGATTCTAGGGAAAAGAATTATTGTATCTCTCTTTATTAGTGGTATTAAAACCCATGAAGTCCAACATTATTTCATTCACCCATGTCAGAGTGTGGGAATGAAGCTGGTTGCAGCAGAACCAGTGTGCTCTTTTCATTAACCCAGCACACATCTAATTTCAGTGAGAATAAAACTGTGTGTGTTACCAGAAGGGTACAAAATGAGCAGTCAAGAGAAAATAATGTAGTAGCTCACTCTGTCTCTTTTCCTCTTCTTTAAATTCTGAAATTGTGTATCTGTGGTGTGCTTAAAGAGAATTTAGATAGGTGCATATTTTGTACATTTCTAAAAAGAAACTGAGACAGAAGGAACCACTGGGTGCGAGAGCTCATTCTGGTATCAGAGCACATGTAAAATGTTTTTGATATAGGTGAGGCTAGCAGTCTGATATTAAGGTGACTTTTGCCACTAACATCCTGTTTCCAGTTGCTTAACCACTTTGAACATTTTGGCTATTTGTGCCAAAACTGTCAATTGATGTTCAGGGAAAAGGAAGGGTGAGGACACAGAACATTTCAACCAAAACTATTGATCTCTTTCTGATGAAAGTGTTGTTTCAGTCAAGGAATTGAGATTCCTTTTAGTCCTTCTAGGTCTTGGACTAAGCAAGTACAGTTTTTCTGTGACAGGTGGTTACAAGTAATAATACAGATGTGACATTTTTTCTTTGTGCAAGCACTGTCCTAGTTGGCAAAATAATAAATCCTTAAGCAACCATACTTTGTGCATGCTTGGTAAAGGACTTTAATTAATTTTACATTAATTTAATTTTTAAAACTAATTTTAGGAGCTCCACTTGTAAAAAATCCAAATCTTCTGGCTCCTGCAAGCATGTTCAAGACTTGGGTGAGCTCTGCTCTGCGTGCAGCATCCTCACAGACCGACTGCAAAGTACCAGCAGCGAGTATCCAGACAGGAGACTTTAAACCAAGGAGAAGCCGAAGACAAGAGCAGGAATGCTGGCACCTGCTAAGCATCATGTACCTGAGGTATGACCACCATGCACAAAAATCTGCGTTAAACTTCTGCCAAGCCACCTCGCTAGCATCTGTTGTTTGTGTGATTACAGTTACTGAGCAGTATCACTTGGGAAAGCACTAATTGTAAGTGCCAAATGAACACGAGTAGCGTCTGCATTTCTCCTGCGTGCATGGCCCGTGGCTACTCATCTTAAAATATGTGAAAACATGTCCTAACTGCCTCATGTGGGTACAAAATCCCATCCCACGCGTCTCTTTCTGCATCTTTTCGTTTGACTATGTGAACGTATATTATCTGTGTACGTTGTGGTGACCATTGCAGCAGGAACCACCTTGGGAGGCAATGCTGGGGCCAAAACAAATCCTTCACCCAGCACAGGAACCAACACACAGAGACATTCAAACAGTGCCAGTGGCCACCTTGTACGCCACAGGGGCCAGCCAGGGTAGTCCACAGAGCTGGCTCAAACTCTTACCTAGACAGCAAAAATGTTTCAGTGCATTTTAGTGTCAGGGAGCTGCTGGTCTTAATGGCCTTAATAGCCATGACCAGTCTCACCTGGGGCCTCCACCCACACCCATGGGCCCAGAAGTCCTATTTAAGCTCCGCCCTGGGCCTTTTACTCCAGTTTGAGCCTTGTTGTAAGTGAGTTTGTCTTTAGTACTGTTCTCCTGGGTGAGCCTGGTGGCTTTGTTGTGGGTGGTGTATTTCCTAGCCCTTATGGGGGCTTGTCTCTGGTCATTTTTCTGGATCTGTGTCCTTTGCTTTTAGGTGGACTCTCTGGACCTGGTTCATCCCTTCGCACTGCCTGGGCCTGGTGGTGAACTCCATTACTGGCACCTAGCTCTGGCTGCTGTCTTCAGCCTCGCTAGGACTGCCTTATCAGTAAGGACCCAGCCTGTGTTAGGGCTGCCTTTGACCGCTGGTTTACCTTCTCTGGGGAGCAGCTCACTAGTTTGGTGTCCCGATGCCTGTTGAGGTAAGCCTAAACCTTTAACAATTAGTCTTGAGTTGTGTGTTAGCAATACAAAACCCTGCAGATGTTTTGTGGTTTTAGTGTTTCAGTAGTTGTTTGGTAACTTACCAAAGTTGTTCATGAGGCTTCATAGTGTGCAAAGAGAGATGTGTGCCAGGGAGTTGGTAGTTGATTCTCAGTCCCTTTATCAGTGCAACTATGTTTGTGGCTGTATGAAAATGGGGATATGTGGCATAGACTACCTTTAGACATGCCTCTTAATTAGAATGGGGAAAAATTTCTTCTGCCGTAGTCTCATTTTGCTGACTCCAGGAAGCAGCACAGGTTACAAGTCTAGGTGAGGGCTTACATCTTGGGATAGTAGTATATAGTGTCAGTGTACCTGAGTGACCTTCTTCACATGTGAACCTTGGCTGCAGGGGGAGAAAGTCTTGAGCTGGATGCTGAGGGCACCTGGGGCAGATACTGTGGTTTGAGGCAACTAGACACACTAGAGAGCCAGCAAGAACTGAGACTGTTACAGAAAGAGGCAGGCAAAAGATCAAAGCCAGGGACTGGCTGCTGGGACTTGCTGAACATGGATCCTCCAATGAGGAGCTGCTGTGCAGGTAAGAAGTTGTCCAGAGCAGACTGAGAAGGGCAATGGGGAAGATAAAGGAGGGGTGCAGGAGGTTAACTGGCAAGAGGGATAGGATGTGAAGTCAGATAGGGCCAGGATTTGGTTTCTTGTGGTAGGAGCTCATGCAAGTTTTTTGGTTTTGTTTTGGTTTTTTTTTTTTTTTTGCTTTTTGAGGTGCCAGTTACTGGAAAATTCCTGTCTGTCTCAGGCTGAACTTCTAAATTTATGTGTTCCTCAGCAGTCTATATGAAGCCTGTGGTTAAAATTACTTTTGCAGGGGTTTTGTGAAGGCAAATTAATATTTGCTGAGTCTTTGGAAGAGATTGTCAGGAAATCACTCGGTCTTCCAAATTCTTGGTGATAAATCCTGGCCTATTAATTCAGTAAGGTAAAAAAAAAAAAATTGGATGACTGCTCACCAGCCATCCACTGTGCTGTCTTGGGGATCCTCTGAAAGAAATGATACTTGTTCTGCCACAAATAACTGGGCACAAAGGAACAACATTAAGTTTATGTATGTAACTCTTGTTCTGGAGCTTTCCTTAACTTGATTGTGCTTCTTCAGAGTATCCAATTCAAAAGGATATGAGCCTGAAGGAAGCTCCTAGATTCTCAGTGTCTCAAAACTATGATCAAGTATAAATCCAGCTTCAGCTGCCCCTTTTGATATGCATTCTCCTGCCTGCTATTCCCTGAAAGCTTAAACCTGAGGTATTCAGATGGCACAATAAACCTGGCCCAATTTTCTAATTCACTGAACCTGCAGCAGATTTGTGGGAAATTAAGATTTGAACCTTCAGCTGTTCAGAGTACCCAGCTCTTCCATGCTGCTTCCTAGTGGAAGTACCTGTGCCAGGTAGGTGCTCAGACATCCCCATGGGATTCTTGCCCCATAGGAAAGAGGGAAGCTGCTTCACCAAACTGGGAAATAAATGCCAAGGGAGATGACTGTTGCCTCAGTGACATGTAATAAGCCTTTGCATTGCCTTTTAGTCCTGTGATTATTTTCATGTTGTTTGTGCCAGCTGAGTAGAGGGATGGATGCTTATGGCATAAAACTATTATGGTTGACATTTTCTGGGGTTTATATCCAAGGGCTGTTTCTGGACATGTCCTCCATCTTCAGGTTGAAACACTACCAGAATTAGGATCTGTCTTTCAGAATTATAGGGATTAGGTCACAAGAAACATCTGACTGTCCCCTCACTCCTCTTTTTGAGGTATCAAGGATGCATGGGATGGGTTTGCTTGGCTGATGGGCAGGGCAGGTGGACCTTTGCTGCCTTAATAGCATCTTCAGTTTATAAATCTAGTAAACCTACCATATCCTTAGATGCTTTAAGCAGCTTGGTGAGATGTTTCAGCTGTGAAATCCACTTACCTCCAAATACTCTCTCAGATGAAAAACAATACATGCTGCACTAGCACAAGCAGAGCGTTTATAGGCAACAATTGCAGTTGCAGAAGTCTGGTCCCTGTTGAACAGTGTAAATAAACACTAAGCTGGAAATCCAAAGAGCAGTGTTGGCTTTTCTGGTGTCTACTTATTTCTCCTCCCTGTTATATTTAGTGTTCTTTATTTGCAGCAGCTGTGGACATGTGAATGGTGGCTCAAGTGTCATAGCTATTTTCAGTGGCATGCAGCTCAGCTTCCATAAAAGCAAACATAGTGGGAATGCCTGGCAAGCTGTTATTTGAGTCTGTTGCCTTAATTTCAGTCCTCTAGTGTTGACACAGTCATTTACCATTAAGTTAGGGTATGAAATTTAGCTTCAGTTTTACTAAGTATCTAGCTTGTGTGGTCTTCCAGGGAACTTTTTCCAGAGCAATGAATTAGCAGCTGCCTATACATTATCTTCTGTGCTGTACCTGCTATGTGGCCTTGGGTTTTTGGAGGTGGCAGTGCCTTAGAATAGGATTGTTCATGGTGAATAGAGACCCACAGAATGGAAGCCCTCAAATTTAAAGGCAGTGAGAAGACCCCATAGTATTGATAGTAAACAAAAAATCTGAAGAACTGTTCCTTTAAGGACCAGCACTTGGTTCCTTTAGGGGCGAATATAGGGTCACCCTGCTCTAGTAGTTGCAGTTTCTTTTGTAGGCCTTACTTTTAGATACTGAGCAGTGCTTGAGCAAAATTACACCTGCATCTCTTAAGACCACCTCCCCAGTGTGTTTGCTGGGTAGGACTGGCTCAGGACAGCTCTTCTTGTTTGAGTGGCTCTTCCATATCACCCTTGCTTGCCCTGTAGGCTGGGGTGGAGGAAAGAAAATGTGTCAACCCATTTGCTCTGAGAAAAAGAGGGAGAGGCTGGTGAGTTAAGGTTTTCAGGATGAGAAGGGTCTCAAACCTGTACAACTTCTTTCTGGCAGTGGTGCTAGTATTTAAGGAGTTGCTGCTATGCTTTGGAGGGCAAATGAACCTTTGACCCCTAAGGCATTTTTAGAAACCACTACTCTAAATCTTGAATAGAGGAGCCTATTGTATCTCTTACACAATGTGCAGTGACTCAGGGTGCATGAGAGGGACCTTTGGGTCTAATCTAGGTTCTCTGAAGCACCTCCCTGGAGTCAGGGGCAGAACTTTGGTCACTGTGGTAGCTTAGCTAGAAGCAGTGAACTAGCTCCTTTGGTGTGTTTTTCCTTCAAGTTTTCTTTCGGTCAGATTTTCTGTCAGATCTTTACTATTTGTTGTTTTAGTAAGCCTATATTTCAGTGGCTTAAATCAGTGAAGTCAACTTTTGTTGACTTTTACTTAGCAGCAGGTTCTTTAATATGTATGAATTAAACCAAAATGTAAGAAGCGGGAATGTTAATTTGACTTTTGGCTAGATAGAGAGGGATCTTAATGTCTAGGTCCATTTGCTCCAGCTGGTAGCACATAGCATGTCATAACCTTTCAACAGGCTATTTAACCAAGAGCTTTACAATGTGTATTCAAACTGGAGAAACCCCAGAAACTTTGATTTTTTTTTTCCCCAGAAAAATATGTAATTTGAGCTACTGTTGTTGAAAATTAAAGTTCCTTAAAGTATGGTGTCCAAGGAAGCTGTATTATGGGAAATGACAAGGATGTTTTTAATGTTATGTCCTGTAGTAATCCAAATATTTTTTCTGAATTGACTGTCTTCTGATTGCCAGAAATTTCTTTAAACCTAAATGTCCCTGTTCTGTCTAGTTTTGAATCTTTGTATGCTTCTGACACTTGTGTCCAAATACCCTTTTGGGAAAGCAAGAACCTAAACAAAACTACATCAATGCACTGAATCATTAATTGAATGATTTCAAAATGTTGAAATAAATGTGCAGAACTTCTTTTGTTTTATTCCACTCTGGGATTCTGGATGCTTCTGCATTTCTATCAAAGCTGGAAAAGGAATCCATGTGGATCTACTTCTGATGTACCACAAATGGTTCCTGTAAATGTAACTGAACTCTTGCCTTTGAAGTCAGAAAAATATTTCCCACTGGTCTGGATCAGGTTGGAACTTAAATTCTAACTTCAAGTGAAAGGGTATTTGAGGATTATCCTTGTGTAAAACATTGGGCTCTTGAGTTGTCTGTGTTGATAGGCTTGACTATCACAGTTAACAGCCTGATATCTACAAAACTGGAGGATGCTCAATGATAGCACTTGACAAAGTTGGTATCAACAATAATGTTTTGGCATTTTCCTGTTTGTTTTTCTGGATCAGTTCCTTGACCTTGTTCACAACAGGGCTGCTCAAGCTAAGGCAGGTGCTGTGTCATGCCAAGGGGTACAAGTAAGATGATGCATAGTGGGAATCATTTCAGTAAGTACTGCCACTGAAACCTCTTTCTTTAATTCAAAGCAGCCTTCAGTTTCACATGAATCTAGAGAACCATCTGGGACTTGGATCTCCATCTCATGTGGAATAATTACCAGCTCTTGCCAACAATTGGATTTTCCCCATTTTGTCAATTTTAAGATATGAGACATAATCAAAGTGATTTATAAATAGCATTTAATTTCTATGCAATTTTCAGGATGTCTACAGTATCCAATTTATGGGTCTCACGTATTTGAAGAAAATGTTTCATAATTGCATCATTATACTCAGAATTTACTTGAAGGTGACAAAAGCGAATTTCTGCCTAATCTTGTTTCTCTGTACTGTTGGCCTATTAATAATAGCAGGTGTACCCTTTGAGATGGATTGCTGTTCTCCCATCCTTTAAAAAAGTTCCTGCCCTCTCTGCAGGCACAGCTGCTGTAATGTGGTAGCTTACAGCTGACATCATAGAATGGTAGGGTTTGGAAGAGACTTCAGGAGAGAGTTTAACCCTTCTGCCAAAGCAGGTTCACCTATAATAAGCTGCACAGGCATGTATCCAGGCAGGTTTTGGAAGTCTCCAGAGAAGGAGGCTCCACAACCTCTCTCAGTAGCCTGGGCCAGGCTCTGTCACTCTCATAGTAAAGAAGTTTTTCCTGATTGAGGTGGAACTTCCTGTATTCCAGTTTGTGGCCATTGCCTCTTGTCTTTTCACTGTGTGCCACTGAAAAGATGCTGTGGCCCTATCCTCTTGACACCCACTCTTCAGACTAAACAATGCCAGGTCTCTCAGGCTTTCGTTTTATAAGATGCTCCAGTCCCTTAATCATCCTCATAGTCCTCTGTTAGACATTCTCCAGTAGCTCCCTGTTTCTTGAACTGGGAAGCCCATAACTGGATACAATACTCCAGATGTGGCCTCACTGGGGCAGAGTAGAGGGGGGAGAAGAAATTCTTCCTGGAAACACTATTCTTTATGCACCCCAGGATACCAGTGGAGGGCAAATGTACCCACAAGGGCACATTGCTGTCCCATGGATAACATATTGTCTACCAGGACTCCAAGGTCCTTCTCCATGGAGCTGCTTTCCAGCAAGTTAACCCCTAACCTGAACTGGTACATGGAATTATTCCTACCCAGATATGCAGATAAATTTGCCATGACTTTGTTTTGCCCACAGCATGGTAACTTCTGACATTACAGCAGCTATTTCAGGAGAAGATAAGATCTCTGAAGTAGCTGGAGCAAACTACTGAGAGTCAAATGGGAAAGACAGTGCTGAAGTATTCCCCATCTGAGAGCCCTCTGGAAAGATCACAGCTACTTCATTTCCTAAACTGAACCCTATCTTAGAAGATGTGGGTTGTCAGCTTTGTGTTCCCTGGTGGATTGTAATGAGGTGTCTGAGTGTGTGTGTGCAGATACAGTCAGATTAACATGCTCTGAGGGGAACAGGGATGGATGTTCATGATCAGTAAGGGAAAGCTTCACAGGGAGGAGACAACTGTATCTGTCTCAGTCACTGCTAACACAAAGGACAGGATAGGCAGGCTCCTCACGGTGGCATGAGGAGCAATGTTTGCATATTTTTATCAGCAGCAGTTGTCTGTCTAAAGATAACTGTCCCAAAGTAGGAATAAAAGCAGTTAGTGACATATTTCATCCACCTCACTCATAGCATGCTTTGGAACACTTAAATACTGTAACTATGCCCAAGGTGAAGTTGAGGCATAGGTGCACTTCCTCTTTGGCTGCCTCTTCTCAGACAGTAACATGATGTTCCTGCAAGTGTTATCTTCCTACATGCATCTCTGTAAACACTCCACACCCTGGTAACATGGTCATCTGCACTTTGGTATTTAATCATCGTTGATACTTTTCACTTAAGTTTATGCAGCTTGCAGAAAGAGTCATTCTCTGCCCAGTTTAATAGGCAGTAATGGGCTCTTTCAAGTTCTGGCATGTCATTTTTTTATTGTGGCCAAGAAATGGGCAACTTATTATTTTCTGGATTCCTTTTCTGAGTGCAGCACCTTCCTTTTGCTATTTATCACTAGTGCTTTTGGACTATTCTAGGTTATAATTAAATTTAAATACTGATTTGGTTATTTACTTCTACTTTTGTGTGTCCTGTCAGGCTGTTTAGTTTCCTGTTGCTTCTGATATTTGGGTAGTTTTATATTGGTGCACATCAAGTGAGTGGTGTTCTGCAGTTGTCATTGCAGTAAATGAAGTTTTCTTCTTCACTTAATGCGTGCAGAAATTGCACCTATCTGCTGTTGCTAAATCCCTGGGTGTTTTGTGGCCAAAAGTAGTGTCTGGGGCCTTAATTTGCCTATACTATCAGGTTTTGTAGTTACTTAGTCCCCACTTTATATTCCTGTACTATGCTCAACAAAGTGCCTTGCCTAAGCACATTAGTTGATAATGGCTGCCATCTGTCATGTAGAGATTTTTCTTCCTTCAGAATGCTGTTGTGTTTTTAAAAGTTGTCTGTAAATCAGTAGTCTCCTGAATTGCATAAATGGTTAACTGTTTCCCTTTGACTAATTCAAACCTAATCCTGGCAACCCTGACTCCAGATACAGAACTGTGACTGTGTCACACTAGCGATTATTTGCAATACTGTGCACATTGTAATATTCACATCCACAGAAGTAAGCAGATGATACACGCTGAAGGATCAAATGCAGTTTTTCCTGAACCTTGACCACCTGATCACATTCCCTTTAAGAGCTGCATCTCAAGACTATTCACAGGACTTAAAACCTGTGAACTGTTTTACAGCAGCTGCCATATTTGTCTGGTTTAAAAAAAACTTCTAAACACTCCTTCTCTCCATATGTCTGCCATGATGCCTGAATATTGTGCTTGGTTTTCATGTATTTCCTGGGAATCCTCTACAGCAAAAAGGGAAACAGCCTATTGAGAAGGAATAGTGTTCTCAGCTGTATTAAGATAGGGAAATAAATACAGGCTATGTGCACACACCTGAGCACTTGTCCTGAGCAACCTTAGGTGTGGATCTCTCCCATTGTCAGAAGTACCCTTGAAAATCAAGTAAGATTGCAGATGTATTTGCAAAACAACAGCTATAGGCTAGAGATCCTTCCTGATGAGTTGTGTATTTCCACGCATAAAGGCTTTTGTCAGCTGTCTTCTATAGAATTACATAGGCCTGAGTTGCTTAGCTCTTGTGTGTGTAGATGTTGCATTAAGGTACCGAGGGATAAATATCACTTCTGCACATTGCTTTATTCTGTTGTCTGCCTTTGTCACACAGAAGCTCTTCACCACACACTGACTATTTTTGTCTTGCATGCATATATCAACCCAAGCTTCACGGCATCTTTACACTTGTTAGCTTGTTATATTAAGCTAGAGGCTGATTAATAAGTGACTATCCTTTGGTCAGAAGTGAAAACAAACAGAAACCCAAACATTGAAAGCTTTACTTCAAATAGCTGCCCTTTCTCCTTCTACAGAAAAACTGTATCTAGTGGCTCACACTGACTCAGATAAATTAGCTATAAGCAATTCCCCTACTTGTGTGGCCTTTTTACTAACAAGAAAAAAGAATTGAAGCAACTTGCACTTTTAACTAGGTTCCAGATATAGGCAGATATTTAAGCAACTGAGGGTTTTTGCATTTTGTTTCCTATTGATGCTGTGTGTAAGTCAGGCTATTTCATTTCCTTCTCTAGGGTTACAGAAGGTGGGTTTGTAGACAGATGCTGTAATGCTGAGTGTTTAGGTAAATGGATTTTGTGATGCAACATTTCTGGTATCTCTTGCTTGCCTGCCTGTATTCTTTTTAATCTGTATTTGGGTTTACCCTCTGATTGAGGGGCTGCTTTCTTTGCTCTTGCAGACTGTGATCTACCCCGAAAGGGATGCAGTTCCTACTTGTACCTCAGACAAGAGAAACCTAGAAGTCTTTTTTCTTTTTTTTTCTGAAGCTTGCCTGTTGGGGTAAAAATGGGAAAGGGAGTGGGTAAGTCTATCTCTGAATGCAGCATCTAAAAGCCTCAGTGATCCTTCAGCTTTATACTGTATATGATATATATGGGCTGGAATCCCTCATTGGTCAGTTCAGGGTCAGCTGTCCTGGCCACTTCTCCTTGTAGGTTCAGCCTTTTGCTTTCTGCACCCCTTAACGTGGTGCACAAGATCCAGCAGTGGCCTTGGTCTGCACGCCAACCCTTGGTACTGACTCTAAGCATGGGCTGTTACCACTGCCAGCAGCAGCCACTGTCTGTGCAAACAGGCTGCTGACTTCAGACAGTGCAGTTAGAGGAACTGAGCTGAAGAGTAAAATCACTGAACAGAATTAGTTCTGTTCTCATTCAAACCAGGACACAAGCCTGCTTTATGTTTATTTTATTTATTAGTTCCCTGAGCTAGTAAAGGAGCTGGGAAGACCCCATTACTTCACTGTCTTGCAGCGATACAAGGGACTCCATGCATGCAAGACAGGGCACTTTCCAGACAAGTGCTCAATCTCTGAACATTAAGTGGAAGTAAGATTGACCAACTAATTATTGTCAGCAGTGGAAAGCAGAGGATGTCTTTACCACTTTATACTCTGTGGATATTGGTATTGGAAAAAAACCCACCACCTTTTCCCACCAATTCCTTAAATGGAAGGAAGCAGAAAAAAATATCTGACTTGCCTGATCTTTAAGACATTAATGTTTTTTGCTTGGTTTAATAGCACATGTGTAAGATCTTGTGCTACAGGGGCCTGACAGAAGGTAATATTGGCTAAATGTAACAGACAAGGAGAATTTTTTCCTCTAGCAAAGGTAGGATACTGGTAAGAGAGTACAAGAGGTTGTAGCTGGAGGCTGTTACAGTTTTACAGCTCAAGGGTGAGGAACTTCTATTTGCAAGCTTGATTTTTGATTTCTTATGTGAGTTTGAGTGTCAGTAAACAGTATCTTCCCCTATTAAAGTATCTTAAGGCCAGAAACTTGGACATGCAGGAGCAGAAATGCAAATTAAGTGTAAGGTCAAGCTTTTGGAACTGATGGAGATTTCACATTGCCTGATATATAATTGTAGCTTTGGTGTTTCATTACACTGCAAGCTTAATTTACATCCTTTTTTTATCTGGAGAGATACAAGTTAACTTCTCACAAATTAGGCTTGAAATTATCTTCATGGTGATTAAATGATGATCTAATCTATGCCATCTACTGTATGGCAAGTGAAGCCCATGAAAGTTTAATGAGCCTGAAGAGTTTCCTTTATGATGGAGGATATGGGGTTTAATTTACCTAGAATTATTCACAGCCTTTTGGACCAGGATAGTCAGTGACTTTGCAGGTAGCAATGGCAGGATCTTGTCTCTGTTTAAATCAGAAGTAATTGAGTGATGTAAAGGGAAGAGTGATATGGATTTTTCAATAACTTACGTAATGCTTTTGCAGAAAGTTACCGGAGTGTGTAAGAATTGCTGGTGCAATTATAATAAAAGGACATTCTTCCCAAACTTTTTAGTTGAGGTGTTTTTTAAAATGCTTTCCAAGTAAAGGTGAAGTTGCTCTACATCCTGAGAATTAGTAGATTCCAGTTCTCATAGTGAGCAATTGGTGGTGTAAATTCACAACAGCTTCCACCATAGGTGTGATTGTTCAAGGAAGTCTCATCCACATCCAGGTGGATCTTGCACAGCTGCTCCCATCCTAATCCCCCTGAGATGCTGACAACTCAATCTGACATAAAATGTGAAAAAGGGATGTTTGAGGTGGAAAAGAGTCTAATGATTTCCCCTGTAAATCTTGAGGAATTAGTTGGAAAAAAATTACATGTTTCTGCTGTGCTGGTTAATTTTGTTTCTCTGCACATTATGCCTGAAACGTAGACAAATGCCAGTTAGAGATAGTAAAACACTTGGAAGCAGTCAATTCAAGAAAACTGAAGTATTTGCTGCTTCTGTCTCATCTGAACACCTTGTCCTAATGTGTAAGTCAGGATATCTGATGTGAGTGAGTCCTGGGTGAAACAAGTTCAAAATATCTAGAGGAGTACTACTTTAGATCAAACCATTTTTAAATTTTTTTTTTGAGCTTGTTTGAATGTATACTTTTTCTTATGAAAATGAAAAGGTGAAAAATGCCTCTGGTTGAACCTAATATTCAACCTTTGGTGCTTGGGCACAGGAGAAGCTTTTTGCCTCACATTTGAGTGTCTGTAACAAAAGGAAGTAAAACAGTGCTCCCACAGTCAGGAGGATGTTCCACATTGTGGGGGGGGTTAAGTTCAGCTCTAGTCTCTGCCTCACTGGAAGAGCTTGAGCAGTGACATCCATTAACCTGTAGTCCAGGTTGTGGTAGCCCTGAGGAGCACTGCTGGTGACTGTCTAACAGCCAGAGGTAGCACCATTCACTACAACCCTTTGAGTCCTGTTGTTCAGCCAGTTCTTTACCCAGCACATCATGTATGTGCTCATCCCACAGACAGCTTATCCAGAAGGATACTCTGAAGAACAGTTATCAACAGCCGTACTAAAATCGAGATCCTTCTCTGGATCAGTCTTCTCTTCATCTGCTAGGTGAGTGATGGTATCAGAAGTGTATGAAATTACTTGGGACTTTCCCTTTGTGACCCCCTGATGGTTGCGTTGTCCTTTGATTTTTCTCCCTAACTTTTCCAGGTACTGTTAGTCTAACAGGTCTACATTTTCCTGTGTCTTCCCTCATACCCTTCTTGTAGACTGGAATAATGTTGGTGAACTTCCAGTCAGTAGAGACCTCTCCATATTCTCAAGACCTGTGGTAGGTGATTGAGAGGGGTCATATCATGTAATTTCTACTAAATCCTTCAGTACTCTGGGATGGATTCCATCAGGCCCTGTGGACTTCTGAACATTAAATTGATACAATATAGGAGCATGTGAGAAGCTTGGGGTGTTGTAACCCAGAAGATAAGGGATATGGGGCTGTGGCCTGTATTTTGGATGTACAGCTGCATAGATGTATTAACTGTGTAAATTGTGAATGTAAGCAAAAGGTTTTGCATTGTGGGAATATTGGACTCACTGAGGTCTTAATTTCCACAGTTGCTGCAGAGAGTGACTTTTAGTTCAGTCAAATGTGGTGTGTTTCTTGTGGGCATAACAGCAGGCTACTTCCTTCTCAGCAGGGCTGACATCTTCATGCTGCAGTGCTGCCTGCACTGGCCTTATCCTGCAGCAATGTGCAGTCCCATGTGAATGAGGAATCTTGGGGGTATCAGATCCAGCTGCTAATTAGACATCTTCCCTCACATCTGTCCTCCAGCTATTAGCTACAACAGGGAAGTGGGGATTCAAGCTCTGCATTCCTAGGCTGTGTTACAAAAATGATCATAAATATTGAATAACTGTCCCTGGACTTTGGGAATTAAATGCTTGCCTGCCAGTTTGACAACAGGCCCTCTTCTCTGAGAACAGTTGTTCACCTAACTGTGCTCAAGTGACCCAGTACCATATGCCATTTAATGTCATGAAAATGAATGTTTAGAACCTTTTATGTAAAATGCTAAAGCAACAAAAGGGAAAAAAAAAAACCTGTGAGACCTCTGGAAGGACAATGTCTGGCATGGAGTCAGCTGGCAGTTGGGAAGAGGAGTGGGTTGGCAGGAAAGGCATCTTAGCACCCCCTTTCTCTCCCCTCCACATCATTAGCCAATGTGATGTGTGCACCCCATCCCAGGCTAGGATTGTCTTCACTGCTTCACCCTTAATGAGAACTAGACCTGTGCACAGACACTATTTTCCTTCTCCATGCTAGGTCTTTTTATTAAAACAGATATTTTTAGGTACAGTTTCTATTCGTATGTTCAGTAGTGTATGTAGAATATATACAATGTACAGTGTATGTAGAATATGACAATCTGAAAAAGGAATTGCTTCAAGTATTTGTTTTTAAGTAGAACATCCTTCTCTAGTTTATCCAGTATAAACAGAATACTGTGAGGGTGATTCCAGAAGTGGAGGATAGTTTTTGTGGGAAAGTAGAACTGAAAATAAGACAACATGGAGTTTTGCTCTCCTTTTTGGCAAGAGTTTTATGAAAAAGCAGGAATATCATTTCAATAGCTGCAGCCAATTGCTTTGGAGTCTTCAAATACTCTACATTTTCTCAGTGTTGTGGATTAGTTCAGTGTGGAAAACAAGTGCATTTTAAAATCCAATTTGTTGAGATGTTAATTTTTTGAGAAATGAACAATGATGGGGCTCAGTACTTGGACCTGTGGATCCTGGGATGTGTAGCTGTTAGTCCTTTTGCAGTTTGTGGTGGAACAGCCTCACTAGGAAAAGAGAAACCCTCCCCTTTTATTCCAGAGGCAACATGCTTTGCTCCCCCTTCCTTCTCCTGAGAAGGTGGTGAGGTGTCTGGAGTGTCCTAACTGCAAGGCTGACAGATGTAGGGAGGAGCTGTCACTTCTGGTGCCTCAGGCTGTGTTTAGAAATGTGTTTGTTTTGTAACTAGAATTGGATGGAAAGGGATAAGAGGAAAGAAAACAAAGTGCTAGTTCAGCTATTTCTGGGAGCTTCAGTTAGACTGCTGATCAACCTTTAACACTTGTGTTGTGAAAGAAGGACAAGGTGTCTAGACGTGGGATTACTATTGTGCACTTCATCCATCAGCAGTCTCATTTATTCAGAGACCATGATTGAACAACCCTTAGGAATATATATGCTGCATAAAATCTGCCTACTTAAGGTGATGTTTGTAAATATAGGCTCTAATTTAACTTAATCACCTTCTCCTTTATGTTCCTAAGAAACCTTTTTGATTAAATAGCTAGAAATGATAGCTGGGACACTGTATTTAATTTGAAAGTGACTCTTAGAAGAAATGCTGGTTGTTTACATATAGAAAGTGAGACTTTCAGTCTCAGTGAGTTTTTTTATTGTAACTTCTAATGAGAACATCCCAAATGACTGCATGGAGGGGGAAAAAAGTATTATTTTTTTCCCTTCTTATTGCACACCATAAAAGAAAACTCTGAGGTTGTATTTGAACAATTGTCTTGGTCTGTATTTGTATGTGGTTCTACTCAGTACAAAAAATATCTCCAAGGGAATGAGAGCACTCATCTCAAGTCTGCACACAGACCCTGAGCATACAGAGTGAGAAACTAACTGGAAGCATCCCTTTGCAATGAATGGAAGGTTAATCTCCCATTGCTACATTTGCTTTAGACCAGAAAGACCAGGTCTTCCACACTTCACGCTTTGTTTTTATGATAGCACCCCAAAGTCCCGGAAGGTCTCATGGATGTGGAAGAGGGCAGGTGAGGGGTGGATTTTATATGCCTTCCTATAAAAGAACTCAATGTCTAGCTGGGACCCTGTAAAAAAAAAAAATTAGAAAATTAACCTTGATTGCCCAAGTCTTGGTACAGTACCTTTGTCAGACTGTTATCTGACATTGAAGGTGTATTTCCTGCAAGCTTATACAGTCTGTTTCCAGGGCAGATAAAGCTCTACATTATTTTTGACAGGTATTCTCAAGTTGGTGTAAATGCCTAGACTCTTTGGAAATGAAAGGGTGCATTTAATGGTCCCCTCAAAGCTTCAGACTGAGTATAGTGTGTGCTTTTGAAACTTGGTTTGAGGAAGAGAAGTGATTTCCTGTCTGGTTCACTCATTTCTGGACATGAATGGAAGTTAATTCTTTGGAAGACAAAAGGGGAATGAAAGTAGTGGATTTCTTCTACTTTTCCACTCAATAGTAGTGCACAACCACATTATTTAAATTACGAGCAGTTATTTACTAAAAGCTGTGAAGACGCCTCATTCTGAAACTCCTTATTCTTTCTAATGAAAAGATCATTCAAAAGAAGATGGCTGTCTGCAAGTGTCCTCCATAAAAATTTTACCCCCTTTTTTACTTCCTGACCATCTTGAATTATGTGGTCCAAGATGTTAAAAATAAAAAAAATTGAGCATCCAACTTAGCTGTGCATACTTGGTGAAAACTATCTAAACCAATTTGCATGGCTTTCCAGAAAGTGTTGAAATTCTTGGTTATTGTAAAGGATTTAACCCTGCGGTAGTGAAAAGATAAGCTGCATTTAACAAGTCTAACAGAACAGGTCCCTTTCTACTACTGATTTCAACCTTTTCTTCAAGCAGCATCTTTAATATCTTAGTTCCTTTTGGGTATTGGCACCAACAGTTGGAGAGCTAACAGTTAAGAGCCCATCAGTCATCTTAAAACTAAAAAGCGGGAATAATGACAGTCTTGTGTTGTGCTAGACTAAGACAAAAGCAAGCAGTGGTATTTGAGTCTTGTTCTACCTTGTAATGAAAAGCTGCAGAGTACAAGCTTTGGTTTTGCTGTTAGAGTGAAGTGATCAAAGCTAGGGATTTGATAGCAATGTTAAGAATTCATTCATCTGGATTTTTATTTGGAGGACCCTTCTCTAGTCTGAATTCCTTTGTGGTACAAGTCATAGAACCTTTTCTAAGGATCCCTTATTCTATCAAGACTGGTAAAATTGTGTCCATACTTGGGAATATTGTTTAGAAAAAACAGATCCACCTTTAAGAGTTTTGAGTGATAGAGTGAGCCGCCTTAGCTTTAGTTACAATACCAAGTGCAAGCCAGGTGGCTAAGTTAGTATCTTGCAGGTAACAATGCAGACTTGAGCTGTGAATGTACTCATGTTAGCTCAGAGGTCATGTTTAAAACCATGAAGAGTAAACTATAACTCAAGTGAGTATTTACATGTGTATGATGTGACAGGACTTCTCATTTTTACGAGAACACCTTTTAGTGGCTTGTGTCTATAATGGATATAGTCAGAGACTGTAGCTATTAATGTTTGCAAGTAGAAGTAATACTCCCAGGACAGCTGTCCCTTATGAATTAAGACAGGTTTGTACTTAACTTGAAAATACTGTCTAGAGATACATACTTCCTGATACCAGATCAGGGCTCTCTACATATTATGGAAGTGTGCATTTACCCTAGGTCGGGGGGTTCCAGAAACCTAGGTGTTAACTGAATCCACATTTCTTGCAACACTTAGACCAGCTGTATGCTGGCTACAGATGAGCAGGCAACACTGGGTACAGTAAAAGACTGGGGGGAATGAAGACACTGCCACTGAAAAATATCATCAGATTGGTCTCTGAGTTTGTTTTGCTTTAGCTGCTCCTTGCACTTTAGATTCAGGAATAGGTGCTGGAAATTAATTTATTGTGCTATGAACCAGCAGCTTGAACATCTAATACAGAGAAATGCATAAACCTTTACAGCAAGGGAAAAAATCTTCCATATTAAACGTAGATTGTAAAAAGCTGTATACATGCAGGGAGATGCTATAGCTCTAGTATATTTTTCCTTGTATAGAGAGAATCTTGACTTGGAGGTGTAATTCACAACTTTCTTCAGAAATTGCTCTTGATTCCTCACAGTTACAAATACTACAGGAAGAATTCGGTGATGTAGATGCTTACCATGGCTTTTAAAAATCATACCTAAAGGTACAACTGCCACTAACTTAGACATAAAAAGGTATTCCTGATGAGGAAGGCAGTTAGAGGGTTATGACACAAATGTTCACTTGCCAAGCAAAGCTTCACTCACTAGATTTGAGCTATGTAGATCTGAATGTAGAAGTGATTTTTTTTTTTTTCCTGTTAAACTCTGGTCTCAATAGAAGTATTTCTCAACAGCCTTTTCTTCCTTTTGTTCATGCTGTTTACTTAAATGCCTTGGCAATATGTAAGCTGAAGAGTGATTAAGCTGAAAATAGATTACATGTGATTTTTATCAACTATCATAATTTTCAATCTTGCCCTTTAACAATTCTGGTAGTGTTGGGATAAAATGAAGCTACCAGTTCTGTGATGCAGCTTGCAGATGGGAGGACCCACTGAAACTAATGGGAACTAACCACTAAGATTATTGAGGACTCTTCACTTCAGTGGGGAGCAGTTTCATTCACCTGTCTGTTCATTTATGATTACCCCTTGGTTACACTTTTGAGAATGTCAGAAATACAACAAAAGGGCCTAGATAAAGGATAGGGAGGGGCTCACCAATTATGGTCATGGGGAAACTAATTTAAACAATCACCACTAATTTCCCAATTAAATCAAGACTAGGACAGTGATAAATACAACTGGATCTTAAATGCACTTTCCTCCCACTCCTCCCTTTTTTCTGGGCCCAGTTCTGCTACTTCCTCCCCTGCGAGTGGTGCAGAGGGGCAGGGAGTGGGGGTTACAGTCAGTCCGAATTGGTTCCTTATTGTTCTGGCTGCTCCCTCCTCAGGGGCAAAACTCCTCAGTCTTCCCCCGCAGCAAAGTGGTGTCCCTCCCAGGGGAGACTGTCCTCCAGGAATTTTGCCAACTATGGTGCTTTGTGGCAGGCTGAGATTCTCCCAGTGATAGACTGCTCCAGATCAGGTGTCCCTCAGAGGTGGGATTGGTCCTCTACTCTGTGTAGGGTCCTCCATGGGCTGCAGATGGTGTTCTTATCCACTGTTGATCTCTGATGGCTCAGCCTGTCATCTCGCCACAGGCCAAAGGGGAATAGCTGTTCTGGTGTGCCTCCCCCATTCCTTCTTCACTGACCTTGATGTCCACTTGGTTGTCTGTCTTGCACACCACACCTCCAAAACAAAGTTACTCAACAGATTCCCCCCCCCCCCCCCCCCCCCCCCCCCCATCCCCCCACCCAAGCCGTGCGCGTGGGCTGCGTCCGGGGGGCAGACGGCGGGGGTGGGGGGGGGGGGGGGGGCGGGGTTGTGCATGT
>JAAGNO010004722.1:0-11219 GCA_033439905.1 Ceryle rudis | reverse complement strand
GCCTGGCACAGGCTCCCACACCCTCACACCAAACAACTTGCTCCTCCTGCTCAGCTGGAACCTCCTGGGTTCCAGTTGGTGCCTGTTGTCCTTTGTCCTGTCGCTGGGCACCGCTGACAAGAGTCTGGCCCCATCCTCTTGTCCTCCACCCTTTAGCATGGAGAAGGTGCCCAAATACGTCCACATTATAAGGTTCAGTACCGTGGGGACTGTAGTTACCAACTTCTGCTTTACCAATTTTGTCAGAAATGCTGCGAGTACTTTTTTTTTCCCTTTTAAAGCCATATAGATTTGGATCTGCAAAACCAGTTCTTGGATGAGATAGAGAGATGGTTTCTGTGGTCCTGCCTACAGCACATAAAGCTGATAGCAATCACTCCTCACCCATCACATACCACCTCCAGTGCAGCTACTCCCCCAGAGAACCTTTCTCTCCTCAGAATACCTCTAAATCCAATGTAGGTGGTGTAGGTTCTTTTAAAAAATAATAAAATAACCACCGGTGATGTTAGAGTGGGGTGAAAACCTTTCTGTGGACAGGCCAGTTGATGCTCTCTGTCACTTGAACTCTGTGGTTCAAGGAGGAGCTGATCCCGTTCCATTTTCTAGGTACAAACGATAACTAAAAATCTCAGCTTACGTTTGCAAAAATGCCTTTATTTTTTTTTTAAGCGTCGTTTTTTGGAAAGAAAAAGGTAGGACGAGCTACATCGTTGCCATAATGGTGCCTTCGACTTGTGTTCACTTGGCTATTATTTTATTTCTTTTTCTTTTTCTCATTGTATTGTGAAACGGTCAAGTGGGAAAACATAATACGCAGACTTTTTTTTCGGCAGAGTTAAAATGTAATTGGAGTGGAATCGAGTAGTTAGATTTAAAACAGAAGAAATACCAGAAACACTTCCCTATTTTTACAGCAACGTGTAAGATGCTGACACTGGTGCTTACTGGGAGTTGTACAGATTCCTCTGGGGACAACACAGGTTTTCAAAGGCAATAAATCGGTGCCCGTGTTCAGCCCAAACAATCCGCAGGTATCCTGAGGATGCCCTTGAAGTTACGTCAAGTGGGTGAACTCGGCCGAAGAGCTGTCACTGATTTAAAGCAAGGGCTAAAGCGTGTCCTTTCCTGTCGCTGCTTTTTGTATCTTCGTGGCTGATTATAGCAATGTAAACGTTGAGGTCACGAGAGGAGCTGGGGCGGGGGGGACACACCACAATGACTAATTTACTGCAGGAATCAGCCTGTGCTCTGCTAGGGAAATCACCTCGGTGAGGACACGGCTTTTTTTTTTTTTGAGAAGATATGTCAATTGAACCCGTTGAGCTTTCGTTTCTTGGGGCAGATCCATTGCAGGTACCTCTGGGCCCAAGAAACCACACACAGAAGAAAGCAAGGACCTCAGTGGATCAACCAGCATGGTCAAATCCACCAGCACCAGCGCTGAGTCCAGCTATGCCCAGCCCATTGTGTGCTCCTGGTGGTCCTGCCCCTTAGGGTCCTGATGCCCCTTTTGCCAGCTGGGGCAGCTCGGAGGGGAAGAAAGTCACTCAGAGCAAGAGAAGGTCCCACTCCTCAAAGTGTTGGAGGAGCCGTTGGGAGAATTGATCTCGCAGAGGGTCTTGCACCAGCTGTAGGTGCAAATTATGAGATGTGTCGGCGATGAAGGAGCAAAGTTAGAGCTGGGTGAGGAGGAAATAATGGAGGAGAGTTGGAGGGCGAGCATGGGAAAGGTGAAGCAGAAGTAAGTGAGATGACCAGTGGGGTGCACTCAAAGCCAGGAGTGGGCAGCAGCAACCCAGGGCTGCCATGCTGAAGGCAGCTGCCAACCTTCACGTGTCCGCAGCTCTCTTCAGGTTCTTGTACGTGTTGTGTGGTTTTCATGGAGAAGACACTTCAGCGGATGTCAGCTTTTGGATGTGGGATTGTCTTTGGCTTGATCAGAGCCATGGAGGTGGGAGAATAGAAGATAAGCTCCTGGGACACTCCCACCATTTCTTAGCAAAAGTTGTGTCACTGTCTCCTGTGTGTTTTCTAGTCCAGCTAGGTCAGGCGGTGGGTGATACCGTGGTAGGTGTAGTCACGCCAGTTGGGTCGTTCATCAGCTTCCAACGCATCAGTCTTAAACAGTTTTATCTTCTATACATCGAAAGCTTTCCACTGCCACAAACCTCTCCTGAATAAACTTGTGGGATCTTCCACCACGGAGCTGGTAACTGAGATCACAGAACTGTCCCAGATTTGGTGTGATTTCATATGATTTCCGATACTCATTCTTTTCAGCTGGCTTTCTTGTCATTCCTTAACTGATGAGCCACTCTCTTTGCTCGTGAGCCGGCTCCTAATGACCATGCTGCTGTGCCTTGTTATCTGGTCCTGAAACTCTGAAGTCATAAAGAAATAGAGGATGGGATCCAAGCAGCAGTCCAGACTCGCCAGGCTTAAGCAGAAGGGCTGGGTGTAGAGCGTGACGGTGGTCAGGAAGCAATCCGTGATGACGTTTTCTTTCACCAGCATGTAGAAGAAGAAGTTGATGTGGTATGGTGCAAAACACACGCAGAACACGATGGCGCACATGGAAACCATCTTTAAAGCCTTCTGCCTCTCGATGCTGTTTTGCAGCGGTATCTGGAAGCCCCGAAGAGAGTCTTTTGTTTTCCAAGTGCAGAATAAAATAATGATGAGCGGACCGATGAACCCGAAGAGCTCCGCCGTGCCCGTCATCAGCACGGTGGCCACCTTGCTGTCAATCTTCCGGACTTGAAGGTCTGCAAAGCAGGTGGTATTGTCCAGGCCGTAGCTGCGCATGATGGGGAACGGCAAGCAGGCCACCCCAACGAAGAGCCACACCACGGCGCTGATGACCACGTCGTACCGCCGCTTCCAGTCCTTGGCCTTGAAGGGCTGGTACAGGAAGAAATACCTCTGGATGCTGATGCAGGTGAGGAAGCAGATGCTGGCGTACATGTTGAGATACTTCAGGTAGAAGCACAGTAAGCAAAGGAAGCTCCCGAAAGGCCACGTGGAGCTAATGTAATAGTATATTCGCAGGGGCAGCGAGAGGACGTGAGCCAGGTCGGCCACGGCCAGGTTGATCATGAAGATGACGGCTTTGTTGTTCTTGCTGATGAAGCGGCACAAGACCCACAGGGCAGCGCTGTTGGCCAGGAGGCCAGGGATGAAGATGAGGGTGTAGGTGGTTGCGTACAGGCTGTTTTTGAATGTTATATTGTAATTGGAGCAGTTCTGGCTGCCCTGCATCGTGACCGGGCTGCTGGAGACGTCTGTTGTGGTAAAGGGCGGGTGGGTCGTTCCTGCAGAGAACAAAAGAGGAGCTGTAAAGGCAAAGGTACCGCAAGAGTTGTCAATATTCACATTTGCATTTCCTACGGTACAAAGCAGAGGTTTGGAAATGTCTTCTGCCTAAAACATCCTGCTGTCTTCTCCAAAGCTGCCCCATCAGAGGTCTCCCACTATTCACACAGAGGTGGGACACCATTCCTGTTGTGTCAGTCTCCTGGCTGGGCTGTCTGAGTGCCATAAGCACGGGTGTAGCTGTGCCACGGTGCTAAGAGAGGAGTGGGAGAAGCTGCCTATCCTTCTGGCAGCTCAAGATCACCTGTGCTTTGGTCTGTGGGTAGCAAGGGAGGAATTCATGGCAGAGAGATGTGCCACAACCTAACTCCTGTGTGTTGGCAGCCACGTGGCCCCACGATCAAAAGGTGGGTGCCAACCGCTGAATCGTACAGCTGTACATTAGGCATTGCGTGGGTGACCTTATCCGTGGACCTCATGGACCCGCCTTCTCTGTGTGATGGGGACAGGCCTTGTGGACAAGGGTGGCAGGGAGCGGGCTTGGAAAGCCTGGTCGCTGTAAATGCGGCCAGTGCTGCCCCGTGGTAAGCTAATGTAGCAAGCAGAGACCTTATTGTAGAACCATGGAATGGTTTGGGTGGGGAGGGACCTTTCAGACTCATCTCATCCAAGCCCCCTGCAGGGAGCAGGGCCATCTGCAACCAGAGCAGGGTGCTCGGAGCCCCAGCCAACCTCCCTGGGGATGGTGCCAGGGATGGGGCAGCCACCACCTCTCTGGGCAGCCTGGGCCAGGCTCTCACCACCCTCACAGTGAAGATCACCACCTTCTATATCTCATCACCCCAGCAGCCTCAGTGTAAAGCTCTTTTCCATCAGATAATGTTATTTTTAGATGCTTCCAATTCCTGCCTGTTTTGGTTCAGGCGAGCAGGGATGGTGAGATGTCACATGTCAGATTGTTGGGCCATCTTTTTGTCAGCTTTTGTCGGTAGGACTTGGGTTCAGCAAGGCAACAGAGGCAGGAGGAGTTTGGTTTGATTGGGTATTTCCCCATTGGGTTGTACTTCTCTGTACAGTGATTCCCTCCCGTGTTGCATAGAATGGTTAACAGTGAATATCAGCTTCCTATTTCATGTGGCACTGCAGACACTGATTCACTCCTTCTGACTCATTTCCCGCACCACTGGCAAGGGGCATTGGCCAGAAGAAGTGTCTCTGTAGGTAGATATTAGTAACTCATACCGTGTTACTAACTTTTTTTCCCCTTCATGTTATAAAAAAAGAAAAATCCCGGCAGTGTTTAGAGCTCTCAGCAACAAAGAACACAAATGGCCGTTTTTTTCAGCTCGTTAATCATTGTGGTACTTGGGCTTGGCAACTCCTACAGCTGCTGCTCGAGGCTGCTGTGGAAGGGTTGTAATTCAAGCCCCAAAAGTGCCCAGGTCCCAGCATGGGACACAGGCCACCCTCATGGAGAGCAGGGCCACGTCAGCACTGCTGCTCTGGGCTCCCCAAAGCCACACCACTGACAGTTTTCTTGCTTTTCTTTTTAAACTTGTCTTTCATTCTCTCATGGTCTTCAAAAAGCAAGGTCTGCACGTTTATCTCCTGGGGCAGCCTCATCTTTAGCATCCCTCAGTTGAGAAATTCCCATCTACTCCTCTTCCTTCACCAAGATGGCACGAGTACGTGGAGGCCGGGTGCCTCCGAGCACCCTCTCCCAGGCTGGTTTTGTCCCTCCAGTCTGCACTTCACTCCCAGTAACCCTCACCCCAAGGCAGCTCTAGGATGAGATGCTCTGCTCTGTGGTGGGGTGTCCCCAGCTGCCACCATCCCAGGTCACCGCAGCCTTGTTGCTATCACGAGGCCACAACGTGCCCATGAGGAAGGAAGAAGGTTCAAAAGGTGCTGGAAATCTGACCCATGGCCTTATTGTCACTGGTCTGAGAAGCAACGTTGGAGGCCTCCTGGTCTCCTTTCTGGTGCTCCTCAGGACACTGAGACGGGGAGCGGGCCAGATGTGGAACTGAGCACTGGGGCATTCACTCAGGGCGTTGCTTCTCAGAGTGGCAAATTGGGGTCACATCCCATTGCTGGAGAGCACTGTGAATTTCTGGCACCCTGGAGGTTTGTGATCCTTTTCCATCTGGTTTGTCTGCAGCTCTAGCTGGACATGCTGTCTACTGCCCTTGCCTCCTAAGAGCGCTCTCACTACACCCAGTTTCTGTCCCTTCAGGTGACCTCCCACTTTGCCAGGAACCCATTAAAGAGCCACTTTCAAAGTTGCTGGCTGCCTGGTGTCCCTTGGATGTCAAGGTTAGCCTGAGTGCCTGGTGCTCCTCCAAAACACAAGTGCTACGTGGCCAGTGAAACCGTGGAGGACGAGGTGCATTTGCAAGCTGTTCTATTTTATGGACACGCTTCTATTTAAACGCTGGCTGGTGGACATATGTTCTTCGGTTCAGTGAGTCATAACTGTCCGTTTGCTTATTGAAGTCCCGAGATGAGTTAGCGCTTATTTACATTTCATGTGACAGCTGAGGACCCGACCGCAACGTCAGTGAGCCCAAGAATCAACTTCAGGCTGCTGACTCAAACCGGCCTCCGAATGGAGCCGTTCAGGGCAAACGGACGTGCCCGGGATGTGTCTGCTGTAACACAAGGGTGATGTTGAGTGCACGTTTGACAGCAGCCTTCGCTTTCTGATGGCAGCCAACTGGTGCTGGGCTGAGGGCGGTGAGATCCTGGTCCAGATTGCCTAGAGAGGTGGTTGATGCCCCATCTCTGAAAGCATTCCAGGTCAGGTTGGACAGAGCTCTGAGCAACTTGCTCTACTTATAGATGTCTCTGTAGATGTGGTGCTGAGGGACATGGTTTAGTGGTGACCTGACAGTGCTGGGGGAGCGGTTGGACTTGGTGATTTAAATGTCAGTTTGAACCAAAACAGCTCTATGACTCTGTGGTCACTGCAGGAAGAGTTGAACGGTGACCTTTATAGGTCCCTTCCAACCCACACCATTCTCTGATTCTGTGGTGGAGCCCACAGCAGGAGGTTCCCCTTCACCCTTTATCTTCATCTGCTAATTGTCCACAAGGTGTCAGAATTAATCAAGATTTCATCTCTTTTTAGGGTATTTTTCTAATCCCCAAGGGACTAGGGCTGTCTGAGTGGCAGGAGGCAGGGGTGTGACTGTTCTTGTGAGTTTTGTGTTGCTATCTCCTAGGATGATCCCAAATTGAAAAACTCTCGTGTTGCTGAATAACTCAGGGATAAAAAAAAATGCTCCTCATAGTGCTGGTATTTAGGGGTAGAAGAGCCCTGAGAAGCTGCAGTTTGATGGGGACCAGGGAGCTGCAGGGAGCCAAGAGGTTATAAAACCCCTCCAGTGGGAATGCAGGCGATGTCCCATCCCCACCACCCCGAGCAATGCGAGCGATGACCAGGCGACACGTGGCCCGTGGAGACAGAGAAAGCCTCTCCTTTGCCTTCAGGGACCTCGGGCTGGGGACTGAGAAGGGGACCGAGCGAGCCGACCTGGCCAGCAGCGCAAAACATCAGCACAATTAGTATCTACGTGGGTGATGGCTGCTGCTGGCTCATCAGAGCAGGGCGCTTTCTGAGGATGAATGACTTCATTACGAAGTCATTAAAATATAATGAGGTTAAACCATCTCCTTAGACAAAATGTACCCAGGCGTATGCTCAGGGCACTGCAAAACCATCGCGTTTCTGCCCTTCCTCCCTCTTCTCTCGTTTGACTGAAGCCGAATCGCAGGCTGGCCCCTCATCCTCCCACCTGCACACAAAAGCAGATGCACAGACACCCCACTGAACATCCCTCTGGAATTCTGTCTCCAAAGGGGTAAAGAAAGCCAAGTCCTTTGCTGCAGGATGTGTGTCCGGCAAAGGCTGAGAAACTCCCCCAGATTTCATCAACGCCGCTTTACGCGTTGCAGGGAGTTGGCTCCTGCTGCAATATTGTTTTCAGAACATGAAATTTAAAATTTCCTATTTCCTTCAGGTCTAGAGCTGTTATCTAGCTACTGGTTTTTACTTTTCAGTTAGAGTCCGTATTCCGAGGCTGTTGCAATGAGGACGTAATTAAGTGTGCACGTTATTAGTTGTAGCTGGACGTTCGGAAACTAAACGTGGCATTTCTAGGGAAAAAAAAAGATGTTCCTCTGGATAGGACTGAGAAGCACAGCAACATTATTCCAGAGTCCTGGCTCTTTCTGGCGTGGCCATCAGCAGATAGGTTAATTGATTTTGGTCAAGACACAAAATGTCTCTCTATACTCTGTCCCCCTTGCACAGCTGTGAGCATCTCACGCTTGGGTGTGAAACCTCTGCAGTCAGAATTGGAAAGTTCTACAGTTAAAGGTACTTTTTTCTGGCTTTCTTCTTCCTCAAGAAAAAAAAAAAAAAAAAAGGCAGATCTGGGTTATCTGATCTGTTGTGATGCCATGTTTTGGTTTTGCAGCACTAGCCTAGTTCTCACTTCTGCAGCTTGGGCGCTTACCCGCGGCAGGACACCAGCAATCTCACTGGAGCGTCTGCTCCAGGCTGGTCGAGGGCTGTCCCAGCTTCCCTTGGCTTCCCTTGCGCATGCCATTCCCATGGCTGGTGATGTTCACGAGGGAGCCAAGGTCCCAGCACCTTCACTTGACACCAGAAAACGCTCCCTTGAACAAAAATCACGCTCTTACTTCACACATCCCACCGCTCCAGCTTGCTGCTGAAGTCTTCTCCTGCATGGCTGCAGGAAGCTGGATTTGACAGACTGACTCACCTTCGGTGCCATTCCCTTCTGAGTTGCTCAAAGACATATCAGATTGGGGGCCCACCCACTCTGAGCCCTGTCTACGAGTGCCAAACTGCATAGGTGCTATTGCTGGGCTCCCAGCAGAACTGAGCTGCTGGTGCAAGTGGATGCAAGTCCGTCAGCGAACCGCCTTTTCCACACAGTGCTCTTTAAAAGCTGCAGCCCGTGAGGGAAGTTAAGTTTCATCCAGACCAGCAGCTGCACTCTGAATTATGACTTCCAACTGCCTCAGGATTCTCATTAACAAAACCAAGTCCAAGCAACCTCGCTATTTTTGTTCCCCTCCTGACTAATATTCATTTCCTCCTCTTGCAACTCCAAGAGCTCTGGATGGCACAAAGGCAGCGGGTAGATATTTTTGTATGGTAAAAAAAAAAAAAATCACCGTTAGAAAAACAAAAAAAAAAACCCCAAACAAACAGATTTGCAACTTTCCCTCGCTGTCAAGTATGATTTTAAAATAAAAGATATTCCTTAAGAAATCGGGTGAAAGAAGGAAATTGCTCCTGGTAATGCCACTGGAGAAACGCTAATTGCCCACGCTGTGACATTTTGCTTTCTCTAGCACCAGCAATTTCATGCAGCCGCCGTTTCGCCTCCTCCGTACAGAGGATTGGCGCGCGAGGAAAGCTGCTGTTTTTTCAAGACTCAAAGCTGCACAAATCTCCTCCTGGCGAGAGCCAACCCCTGAGGAAAAAAAAAAAAACAACCAACCAAACCAAACCCTTGGAGCTCACCGTTTTTTGTAGGAAACAGCACCTAGAACCTCCTGACTGCCGGCTCTAGATCGCAGAGAGGGAGCTTTCCAGCAGCCTCACCTTTTCAGGCTCCGAAGCGCCGCTGTGCCCTCGGGAGGAAGTGGAGTGTCGCGGCTGCTCTGCACCAGCCTTGTTTACATGTGCACGGCGACCTGAATGACATCACGGGGTGCTGCAAGGTGCTGCTTTGCCTGCGG
The DNA here is from genome assembly GCA_033439905.1 of Ceryle rudis. Classification (NCBI taxonomy): domain Eukaryota; kingdom Metazoa; phylum Chordata; class Aves; order Coraciiformes; family Cerylidae; genus Ceryle; species Ceryle rudis. The sequence continues at coordinate 2,126 of JAAGNO010004722.1, read as the reverse complement.
CTCGGCGCTGGGGCGGGTGCCTGGCTCCCAGCGCCTACCTGCTTCTGTGGGACTCGCTTGCTGGGCTCCCAGTACTGCTGAGCTTAGTCCCGGCCACGCGTACGCACGGTCACCCCCAAATCGGCTTCGTGTACTTCTGTCCTTGGTGTTTTCTCTCCTGCTGCTCCACCGACATGGCTCAGCAACCCTTGGGCTGCTGCAGGAGAAGGTCTTGAGGGGAGCTGGTGCTGCTCTGTGCAGGGCACCTCTTCCTCCTCTCCCGCTCTTCCTCCTCTCCAAGCAGAGCTCCGAACCAACTGCAGAAACACTCCTGAGGTTTCTGCTTGTTGGGAAGTTCAGCTTTGCTCTTGTCCCAGATGGGGCTGTGGAGGGTCATCGCTGCGTGTGACCTTGTGCTGGTGGTTGCTCTGTTTCAGTTAGCAGTGCTAAGTCCTCTTGCTTATGAAGTCCAACTTCCCAATGGCTTTTTATAGCACTCGTGTGAGCCTTGCTTGACATTTCTCTCCAGCTAAATAAGCAGGCGGCTCAGTTTACACTTGTCGGAGTTCGCTGCCAGCGATGGCAAACGGTGGCACTTTGAAATGGTTTCAAGCAATGGGTGAAATCCAGCCTTGACTTCACCCCAGCGGGTAAGCACATCAGTGAGGTGAGGACTTTACCCACTTGGAGGACCTAATTGTTTGGATTTTCAGAAAGCCACTGGGAATCTGACCTGTTTTGCCCCTTGAGGACCAGGCTCTGGCTTGCAGCGCACGACTGTGCCTACAGCCAAGCAGTTAAACCCTCTGCTCTATCATGGTTTAAATATGTGAATAAAAATCACTGCAGCTACATCCTGGCTTGGGGACAGTATAGGTGTCGATGTCAGACTGCTCGGGAACCCAAACCGAATGGCTCTGATTCAAATAAGAGTGCCCCACAATGAGCACCGCCTAAAATGCGTCGCCGTGCTTTACAGACGGTCCTGTTTCCATGAATTGTCCACGGAGGTTGGTAGAAGCCGGGAGATTGTCAGATGTTTATTTTAAAATTATTTCTATGGGCTTCATGAAAAGCAATAGTGAGCTTTTGGCTGACGTTGCAGTGTTTATCAGTACGTCCTGTTTAGCTGATTTTTTAAAGTTGTTCATCAACAACGGGAACGTATTTGCTAGAATTTCTCCAGTCACCAAGTTGCCTTTAAGATGAAATCACCGCCCGATACTCCGCAGCCTGGCAAGCGAAGCAGAGCCTCGCTGGGGAACAGTAATTCACAAATTCAGAACCAGTTCTGCTCTAGTTGCAGATGTTCCTGCTCCCTGCAGGGGGTTGGACCAGTTGAGGGTGAAAGGTCCTTTCCAGCCCAAACCAGTCTGTGATTCTGTGATTTTTTTCCAACCCAAAAACCATTCTGTGAAAACCTGCAGAATACTTCCGTTGAATTTTTTTCCTGCCTAAATCTACCCAGTTGCAAAGTGAAGACAAGGCTTTCCTGTCTGAAACTGAAGGATGTTTGCAGTGGTAAGACCCAGTTAGATTACATACGTTGGTAAAACTTCTCAGTGAGCTGCCCAGTCCCATGCACGCTTGGTAGGAGGAAGACTATGGTATGAAGGGTTTGATCTCTGCTTGCCAGTATTACCTCCCAGTTACCCTACAGGCAAGGGGTGAGGAAGTGGCTTTTTCTGCTGGTGACACTGAGCTGACTCGAGGGATTTTGCAGGCAGTTATACTGGTTACAGATGTACTTTTCTTGTAGACCTATTTGCCCCAATGATGTAGATAAAACTTTGATTTGCGTGGCGTGCCAAAGACTGTTCCTGCTTTTGGCTATTGCCTAGAAGGACAATGAGCTTGCCAGGATTTGTTTGCCGACATAATTACCTGGTTTGGAGGAGAGCTTGGCATCCTGCATGGGCCGTGTTTCCTGGAGTTCAGAGAAGGGGCTGGACCTCAGCTACATTTGCGAGCTCCAGGCTGGTTACTTGTGGATCTTGCCCAGGGTGGTCTGCATGAAGACTTTAGTCCAAGAAGGACATTGAGGGGCTGGAGCGTGGCCAGAGAAGGGCAGCGGAGCTGGGGAAGGGGCTGGAGCACAAGGGGGGTGAGGAGCGGCTGAGGGACCTGGGCTTGTGGAGCCTGGAGAG
>JAAGNO010004719.1:0-13899 GCA_033439905.1 Ceryle rudis | reverse complement strand
ACAACAAGGCAGGTGAGGGGTACGTGTTGGTGGTATGACTGGGTGGGGGGGGGGGTGGATGAAAGCTTTATAAAAATAGATCTTTGCAGAATAAGTTATCTGCATCTTCTCTTCCACCCCTTTCCGGATTTCAGACAAATGCATAGTCAATTGTGATGGTTTATCTCCATAAAGAAATTCCGTATCTCCACACACGGTTTCTATACTTGAAATATAATATTTTTCTGTTCCATATAACTATCACTTCTCTAGTTAACTGTAGAAACAGGTTGGTATAAATGCAGTAACGTTAGTTAATTGACACATACATTTTTTAATTGCAAATAGTAAATTTTTACTATACCTATATTAAAATAATGCCTGAATTCCCTTTATAGAGAGTTCTACTTCAGCTTTATTTTAAATGGTGAAAAAATAGCATTGAGAAGCAGCAAAAATTTAGGTTGTGGGGCAATTTTTGCCCCACTGAAGACAATAACAAAAATTCTGCTGGTTTCAATAGGATCATGATTTTAGGTGAGAAGGTCACACTAATTCCAGCATTACCACTAATGAATTGAGGTTACTTAACCAATCAGTACTTTGATTCACCTACTCATCAGTAAACTAACATAGGAGTTTATAAGGTTACTGCTGAACAGTAATAGTTGTAAATTTTCGAATTCTTGTTTAAAGATATTCTAAAGCAGCATATTACTACTCTCAATTTAAAGTACTTGTACTTTAATGAGATACTCCAGATATACTGCAGAACAGAAATAAAATTTGCTTACCATACCTGATATTCTAAACAGCACCAGTATATACGCACTACAAAGATGCTTGGGTGTTTGGAAAGCAGATGCAGAGAGGTGATGACAATCCAAATGCTGTAATCCAGAAAAGTAAAGAATTATACTTAATTATATCTTCTCTACAGCAAAGAATGAGGTCATGCTTATATAGTCGACAGAAGCCTCACTACTACAAGGCCCTTCTGAATTTGGAATCGGCTCACACTTCAGTTTTGATTTGTGTTGAATCTGATTCCTGTATTGGATGTTCTCTGCTATGCTGTTTTTATCAGTCTGATGTGTCAAATTTCATGGATATCAAAAATCCATCCTGATCCCTTTAAAATACAGAAAGAAAAACCCAAACAATGCTTAATATGCCTCCTTGGGACATGATAAAAAGTAATAAGCCGACTTTCTTTGTAACTGTCATGGTTTTATCTGTTGAATATCACTGCCTTTATTTTTAAAAACTGCCTTGATCTTATCCCATAGCAAATGTAATATCAGAATTCTTAGAGATGTATTTAAGACATGGTCTAAGAACAAGGCTAGCAGTAAAATGGTGTATCTGTAATGTTTTTAAAAGTCAGATTTCATTTATATCACTGTAGTAATTAGACCAAGCTTGACAGAAAAAATTGTTTAACACTTCTGTAACTTTTCTATCTCCAGAATATCTTGTAAAAAACCCCAACCAACCAAACAAAAAACAACCATGGGGAGCCTACTTTATACATCAGTTAGCTGGGACCACCCCTTAAGCAAAATGCAACTGTTTAACTAAACCATGAAATACTGCAGACTAGGTTAACAGACATCAATATATTATCCGGTTAAAATTGTATGAACTGTATAAGCAGGGTGCTATTATCTGAACTGGAATTTGACCAGGATGTAGAAGTTTACTTAAGGTTTTTTCACAAAATAATTGCTGTATGCTGCTCAAGAAAGAGGACGTTTCCACAGAGCAGTATCATTAACGGCCTCCATTCATTGGTAAAGCCAGAGCTGTAAGAACAAAACTGCCTCAGGACAAAAAATCAGGACAAAAAAAATCTCCAGGTTTCTGATCTGCAAGGTAAACGCCTTCAGGCAGTTGTTATTAACAAGGACAGCCAGAGCTGCAGGAGAAATTGCACCAATTTTCAACTGGGCTAAAATTTTCTAAGACAAAACTAACATAGTTCATGAATTTGCAGTGAGACTTCGGCATTTGGGGGGGGGGGGGGGCAGCTGAGCTTCTCCTGGGATAATTTAACCACCATCAAGTGTCTAATATAACTGATAGCTACCAAATCTGAATCATCCAATGTTGGACTTTGCCTTCACTAAGGGAAAAATTGAGGCAGAGGCAGAAAACGAATGAAGTTTGTTTCTTTTAGTTGGAACAATATCATACTACATAAATTAGAGAGTTAAAATAATACCGTGTTCCTACCTGTTTATCTTCACCGTGATAGCATGTAAAAACTAGAAAAAACATTGCTTGCATTAGGATTTTATCACATGAAGGTACTCCGTATCACCTAAAGTAACTGTTTTCTTTCAAGCAAAACAGATAAATTTCCTCAAATACAGTAACACCCAGGCTTACTTAATGGGAAAAAAAAAAGTCAAACTGAGGTGCAGAATTAAACAATTGAAAACAACAATTTATTCCAGAAGTCAATTTGACATTATAAAGAAAAATGAAAAGCCTTATGAGTTATTGTTTTCTTTTCACTACATAATATTATTTCAACTAAAATTTTGGCTTCTTTTAATTTATGTATTTTCATATTTTATGGGGTTAAAGGTTATCAGTCCATTTCACCTTACTAAAAAAAATGGAAAAAACAATGTAAAACTTTTCTGTGATTCTAAATACATTGTACTGGAAGTTTTGGGATGTCTATTGTTTGCGCCAGTTCAGAAATTTTTAAGTGTTAAATGTTAAAACATTGGGCCTTGCTGCAGAATGAAATTTCTTGGTAGATCTAATGTTAAGTGTGAGCCTGAATTTTAGGAAAGTTTCATGTCACTTGAATGAACAAATGCTTTTACCCATCAAAACAGACTTTACTCCATTGTCTGTACAATTAATTTACCAGAAGCTAATTGCTTGCCAATATAAGTGATATACAAATCCATTTACCTCACAGTGACAGACCTTCACTTAAAAGATGATTTTAAAAATATAAAAATCTATTTTCTTTCTTTCCTCAAAGAATTTCATAGAGGCCATATTTCCAAGTATAGATCTTGTACAGACCTTGGTATTTCACAACATTTTCTGATACCACAACTCAATGGCTTCAAAATTCTATGAGATAAAAGTATCTTCTTGCAGGTATCCTGTTTAGTGTCAATTTTCCTCACCATTTGTTAAACAAAAGCTGGCTACCTACAGCAACCTTCACACTTCGCCTCTGTCACCAATGTCTGCAAATTACTCCAACTGCTTATAAAAATAAACAAGGAAACTTGTTATGGTCTAAACCCACTACCACTTATTTATGAATTAAATTTCACTAACTAGTTTCCAAACTTGAATAACTTGTATGTTGTGTGTCTTATGCAGAAACAAGAAGCCAAAGAGATGGGGGAAGGGAGCAGGGAGTGATGTGCATTTAAAAACAAATGTGTAGACTACTTTTTTTTTTTACTATGGAAATCCTTCGTTCAGCATGTCATTCTTTGTCACATCATGGAACTTAATTATTTAAATAGGAAACTGACTCCACGGCTATTTGGTCACTGCTGAATAATGGGGAATGAAGCTGCCTTTTGCTTTCCTGTAAATTCTGACTTTTTTTTTTTTTTCCTCTTTAGATCCACCTATCGCTTTTACTTTTTATCATTTCACACTCTCTGTCACTGGAAATAGGGCCACATTCTTTCCCAGTGAATAACACTACCAACAAAATAAACTCAAATTTATAAAGCCACGGGCAGCTACAGACCACCTTACAGTTTAAGAGACAAAACAACAGGCTCTCCTTGTAACTGGACAGTCTACAATTTCTAAGTTATTTGAGGACTAGATAACAATTAGTTAGCTCAGACCTGCCAAATTCATGCCAGCTTCAAGTCCAGAGAAGAAGGGAGTCAGATGTTAAGACAAGCTCCACTCCACCCTGCTCTACTACATGATACTGAGATTGGTATCTGTAACCAGACTTAGCTCACACACAAAATTCAGGATGGAGAAGAGGTGGTGCAATTTGGATCTGAGCCCAGCTGTAACAGACAACATATTAAAAAAAACCAACCAAACAACAAAAAACTCAACAAAGAAAACAGTTGATAGAACCAGAATAAAAACATCCTTAAGCTTTCTTTACGTTGATGATCAAACACTGAACTTTTTCAATTACTTTATTTCACTGTTTCCATTCCCCAAAAATCTGGAAGAAAGAACACACTAAATTACAAGAATATTGAAATGTGAGTAGTTTATCTTTTCTATGTGGTTGTTCTATTTCTGAACTGTAACTTCTTCTATGCAATGGTGATGGTTAGGAGAGAACAATGCATACCTCAATACTAAGAAAGAATTTTATCTTTACATTGGCATTTGTTATGAACACACCTATTTTCCATGTACAAAAATTAAACTATATCAGCTACACAGTATTTAAAAGTAGAAAGAGTTAAATACTCAGCAGAAAAACAAATTGCCAATTTTCCCCTCATCCAAACACGTTAGTAATCATTTTCCTCAGCAGCATTATGCATTTTGTTGTTCTGATGACTCTTAAAGGCAAATGTTTTGGGTCTCTCTTAATTGTTGCTGGTTATACATCTACTTTTCAAATTCAGCAGTGATAAAAGACACATAACACATAAATCTCTATACAGATTACATTTAAGTACTTCCAGAATTTAAGCTTCCTTCATTTACCTGTCAACGCTCTACAGTGTCAGGTTCACCCCTTTGTGGATAGCAGGCTGTGTCACTGCCAAGTGCGCCTGCAACCACTGTCACACGTATGTTCTTCCCCAAGCTCAGCAAGAAAGTGTTCACTAACCATGGCAGCATCAAACAGCACGCAGAAACAAAAAGCTCCCAACATATTTTGATGTAGATCTCCAGTTGACCTGGAGCTCCCCTTCATATGGGGCAAAGGAAATCCACAACAATCTCCTTTTTGAGTTCTAACAGTATGCTCTAGTTTTTTTTAAATCTTCTTGCAAGTTTGTTCAGCTAGTTTGAGAAAAGATTATTTTTGTAGCTTCCAAATATGTAAAGCCAAAATTGAACTTGAAAGAAGCCTTTATATTAAGTAGATATGAACTGTGGGTGTAACTAGTTTTAAGATCTGTAACAGAATATTTAATCGTGTTCTCAGGATTTGGCTTCTCCAGTTCAGCTTGAATTTGGCAAAATTATATCAACGTCACAAATAATGATGTTTAATACACTTGCAATTCACTCAGGGCTATTTATTTTGCTTTCTATCTCCGCATTTTCTGTTTGCTCATGTGACTCCCTAATGCTTGGCCAGCTGCAAATTCTCTCCCATGTATATTCATCCTTGCTCCTTCCCATTTCTCCCGTTCATTCATACCTTTTCTCATTTTCCCACTTCTACCCGGCCATGGGCCAATGGACAAACCTTTTAGAAAGAAGCACAGAGAAAAACAGCAAAATAAGGGTTTGGTAAGACACACTAAATATTACTGCAAAATTGCTCAAATTCAGGAAACTATAAAGCCTTTGGCTTTTTTTTATTCATAGATTATGTTAGCATTTGTGTTCTTCCTTTAGTGTTACTTCTTATTTGCTATATGAAGTTGCTTCTTTAAGAGGTTTAAGGATCAATTGCTAAATTTTGTCTTCCCCGGAAGTAACATTGTTCTGTTCTCGCTCACTATATTAAGAATCTGATAGATTTCTCAACATATTTTTTCATTTAAAGATTTTGGGGTTTTTTTACTATGAAGCTGGGTGAGAGAGCATATTGTTACAGTTTTTGAAGCAAGGATACAAACCTAACAGTACATCCAGGCAGCGTCAAGCTAAATGACACTGAAAATGGATGAAAAAAACTGTTTCATGGAAGTTTTCTTCTCCACGTGCTGGATTAGAGGTGGCTGCTAAGCAGACCTTGAAGGAAGTTTGAAAAAATATTGATTAAATATAGACCAATGGCATTCCATAAACAAAAAATGAGTACACTTAAGTAGTGCCTTAAATGTTCACATGCTGGCTAAAAGTCCTTGCTGTTTTAATGATCTCAGATAAAGAAGTTTACTATTTTAGCATGTAATTCCTGGTAATTTAAATTATTAGTTATAAGCATGCAGTGTCTGGTGATAAAAAGAACAGTAAACAGATGTACTTAAGAAAACAAATGTCTATGTGCTTGATAGAGTCTAGTTACAGCATATTAGACAGAGTACACATGAGCTGCCTTGACAAATTCAGATAGGAGGATATAAATAGTGGTATTAGATGTTGTTGAAATTGTAAATGGATACATATAAACCTGCTCCCTCTGCTGGCATTTAATATCACCACCTTCAGCGATCACTCTACCATCATGGGACTTTTTTACATTCCATCATGGAGAACTTAATCTGACTATTGGAAGACAGCTTTTGTATTACCAAGAATTCCTGTTTGTTAGGACTACACTTTTCTCACTGCTATGTTTTCTCTTGCCTTGTCTAGACAACTACTGGTTTTGTCTACGCAACACCCGAGATTCTGTCCTTTCCAGAGACACCAATTCACTGTCCGCTTTGTTAAATACCCATTCAAGTACTGGCTTAAATAACCTTAGTTGCCTTCCTTGCTGACACATACACTGAATTCGGGAAAATCTTCTTCCACCAATACTCAGTATTCCCTGCTGCTGGACCACGTGTTGTCAGTGCATTGTCATGCTGGTTTACGACCTATGTGGATGCAAACATCCAGTGCATTAACTGACATAGAATCATAAGGATGAAGTGACTGGAGCTGCACAATCCAATGTAGTAATTTTTAATTCAAATGCAAATTGTTTTTTACAAAGGTTTGAAATTCCAACTTTCATATTCAAGTTCCCAAATGGTGTAGTGGTGTAACGTTTTAATGATTATCCCCTCAAGCTGTTCACAAAACACACTGACTGAATCATCATTAGTTGCTCTCCTAGCAGCATAAACCTATATAATCAATATAATTCCTGACTTTGTTCAAAGGCAAACTGTAATGATTCTATTGCTTACAGAGTCATACCCAAACACTTTGATGCCTCCACGAGTTTGATAAATGCAAACCCCTCTTTAAGCCTCTGAACAGTATACCACATACCTATCCATCATCACGAAATGGCCCCATCATTACAGTACAGCTCTGAGACTGCACATCCATTCATCAAATATCTTTCTTTAACCATAATGGTAAATTCCAAGTTCATATTAATTTGTAAAGTTTCATATCATTCTTTTCTCCACAGTGAGCAGCAGACATAGTACCTGTGAAAAAAATCAAGAATGGCAGCATCACAAATAATTGTTACTTTTCATGAAGGACCCTCGTAATTGGAATTTGTTAGTACCACACATTGTCATTTTTTAACAGATCATAGGACAATTTTCATCTAATGGAGAGGGAGAGACTCTGCTCATATGGTCTTCCCTCCAGTAGGTAGTTGCCATGGGCTACATATAAATAACCAAACCTTCCCAATATCCTCAGTGGTTATTTCCTCTAAGCAGTCTCATACACTCAGAAATTCCCCAAACCTGCGTTGTTATTTGAAAAAATACCAAAAGAACATAAAGAGCCATATGCTACTATTACAACTACAGGTAACTGCAGATTTCCTTGCAGAATGACTGGGGAATATAAAAAATCTGGGAAGGACTTCACAGAATGGAAAAGTTGAATTTGAAATGGACTCACTGTAAATGACCTCCAGCTGACAACATGAAGTCATGAATGCTCTTTACCACAACAGCCTCTGCTGTGCAGCGAGTATTAGAGCGCCAATAAATGGCTAATGAAAAAATGCAGGCTACTCTTGAATGTGGCATAAATAAAATCATTTTACTTAATTAATAAAAATAGAATATAAGCTAACTTCATGCTTAATGCTCTAGCTACAGAGACTGATCATAAATTCAGTTACCTGGGATCAAATGTTTCCAATCATGATCTGTCCAATAAAAAATGGAAAAAAAATAAGAACAGTTGATCCATTCATGGTTTCACTTATAAAAGCCTGAAAAAACATTTCACCTCAAAAAAAAAAAAAAAAAGTAGAAACATTTGACTGGTAAAACACTTATTTTCTTTCTGTAGCAACTTATGACTGTGAATTCTGATAAATTATTGATAGTGACAGAAAGAAAATTGAAGCTTTTGAGATGTGGTGCAAGTGACGACCCTTGCATATTTCCTGGGCAGAAAAGATGATAAATGCTCATATTAAATATATTATTGGAGAAAAGTAGACTCCGTTGTCAGAAATGAATAGGTGTAAATGTATGTGCTTTGGACACATCAGGAGCAGAGATGGAAATAACCTTGAGAATGTAATTATGGAGTGCGAATGGCGACAAGTCATCATAATAGAGAGCACTTAGAAAATAGGTGGATAGATGGCATGCAGTAGGCTGCTGTGACTTCAGTTTCTGAACGCTCAAATCTAGCAACGGATCAAGGAGGCTTCTAAAATTTCTCCCATGAAAGTATGGAGAAGCAGGTGCCAATAAATTGATTTTACTTCACTTGCAAGCAAAGGAAACAAGTGCAATTGTTCTGTCAACACAGTATTTTATAAATTACAAGTGTATTTGCAAGTATACACTTTTTCACAATGGCTTAAATATACTGACAGTGACAATCCTTGTCATTTCTGAATGTGCCTTGATACCACAAAAGCCCGGTGGAAAGTGTAACTGCCCTATCTCCAAGTATGACTCAGAATAAGAACATTTACAGACCGCACAGGAGAAAGCCCCCCTCACCAAAACCAGAGCAAAGTAACAGACAGATTATGGCAAGGGATCAGTTTCAAAGGAGTTTACTATCCAGGCAGTATTTGCTCCTTCCCTTTATTCAGAACCAGTGGCAGTCCATGAAAAGTGGGCACAGAGTTGTGTGACTCTTCTCCTTTCCGAGGAAGTTCTTTGTGTCTCTAGCTGATTGTCTTTATGAGATAATACACACAAGTCCTCCTCCACCTTTTTATGGATTTCCTTTGTCTATGTAGATCAGGGGAGACTCACGTTAAGTCCCTGTTTCCAGGACAAAACACACTTCCTGGTCTATTCTTACATGAGAGTAATTCCACTACAAATACCCTCTGGAATGGGATACCTTTTGGAGCTCTTTCATTATGACCACTCGCATTGTGAAGAAAGCACCTTTGACTCAGGTTAGTGTAACCACTGTTCTCAATTTACATCAGATGCAACAGCCCTCAATTCTTTTACAAAAATAGGTATTTAAAAAAATTAGGTGATGTTATCAAAGATAAATTACGCTGCCAAGTCTAATTAGAAACCTCAGGGCTATCTCTGAATATCCAGTGCAGCAAACTTAAGGGGCTATAGTTTTAACTGGAGGAGCTGCATGCAACTCCACATGTGAGAGAATCAACAGATGGATAAAGAGGGAAGACAAGGACTAACACCGAAGTCAAAAAGCTAAGAGAACAAGCTTCCCTGCAAAACTGAGGGCAAACAATTATTTTCCAGGGTTTGATTTTCAGTGAGTTACCAGGAACCAGTGTATTGCAGGGAAAAATGTTTAGAATTGAAAAAAATAAGGTTTTCATAAGGAGTGGGAAAAAAAGTGCATTCATGATTAGGAAGCAACCTGCTACATATCAAAAACTAGCTAAACTAGAGTAGAAAACAAGTAATTAAGCTTTGTGGGGCTTTTTTTGTGGCTAACTTTGGTTAGCCATTTTTTTCCCTCTTGACCTATTTGACTGTGACTTGAAAAAAATAATAGCAAAGGACTACACTCCACCACCTGGTTCTGCAAAGCAGAAGCTTTCAAGAGCATAGCTATTATTAGGAAGACAAGTGCTTTCCTAACCCACCAGATAGGATTTCTTACTTGTCTGCCCAGCTGACTGATAGATATGACTTATACTGCAGTTCGTGACACACTGTTGTGTCTTGATATGACTATTTAGCTCTTGATCATTATTACTGTCCATGCTTACTGTACTAACAAAGACCTGAGGACAAGCATTAAGCAGTTCCTGGAAACATGTGCGCATAGCTTAATTCAATCAACATGAATTAAAGGATTTTCTGTGCTTAAAGTAATCACTCCATACTCTCCTCTGCTTCACCTGAAAGCTGTTTCGTTCTGAAAAACTTGTGCTGTGTTATCTCCCCTACCAGTAAAAACATCACATTCTTCTTTTCCTGGTGTTTTCCTTTAACCTCCCTTGACATGATACAGATGAAGAAGCACCCCACAAGACTGCTCCACAAGTGGTCAGCACCCTTTATTTCAGTCTGCTTATAAATGACACTTGAAATGGTAGTCTAAGATATATTAATAAAAGGGAAAAAAAACCCAAAACAAAACAACCAAAAAAAGCCAACAACAAACAGAATGTAGTAAATACATTCAAACAAAAGTAATGGAAGTAAACGTAAGTCAATTCCAACATAAATTTGTCCAGATAGGGACTCAGTAAAATCTCTGTAAGGACTAAAGGACTAGGTCTTATTATTAGACAGAGCTATCCATTAAAACCCAAGGGATCATGTGAACCTGGCTACAGCTGTAAAAGAAGCAAGAGTCCAAGTCAGATCTCAGCTGCTAGCTGAAATTAGAAGGGTGAAGGTCAAATAAGCAAAGGCAACAAACCAGACACTAGGAGCTGTAATCATATCTGCAAGCAGATTTCAGGACTACTCAGATTAAAAGTACCACAGGCCAGATTATCTGAAGCTTTTATGTTTGCACATTCTGAAAATGCCATTCATATAGTCAAGCCAACTGGCAGTTAAGTGTTCATTCATACCTCCCTTAATTGGGTGCGATATCAGAAACACACACTTTGGTTTAGCCCTTTTGAATTTCAGATGGTGCAGAAGTACAAATCCTGATGCTTCTGAGAAAAGATGGACCATTGCCTAATCATCCCATGATTACAGAATTTGCACCTACTCCTCTCTCAACCACTTCGCTGATCATGATTTGTCTATGACTCATTCAAAACACCATGTATCTGACTAACAGTGTCTAAAGTAATGGCTATCTTAAGAGCACGCTGATGGTTTCACACTGGGATGCTGGCAAAATACCGCTGATGTGGACCTAGGGCATGTCAGGAAGGTGTGTTGATACAAGACCCTACAGTCAGCAAATTATACCAGGAATGGAACAATGTACCAGTAGAAACTGCACCTACATTTAATGGCTAAGGACTCCAACAACATTGACACTGAGGGGTGGTCAAAGCTTTCATACTGCTGATTAATCGTGAAAGCAGAAATACAGTGTGAACCTCTCCTAGATACTCAACTTTTACTGATGTATTTCAAGATTTTTTCTGTTATACTACAGATACAAAATCCAGAGAATAAAAAAATCTCGGAACTTTACTCCACAGTAATTGCTGAGGTGGTTAAAAAGGTCGATGCTGGTCCAAAACCAAGAGTACTCCAGTGTAAGGCTTCACAACTTGCTCAAGATGAAGTGAAATTTTAATTAAATGAGCAAACTTTGCCTGACACTTTCAAGTGAAATCTTTGAACTGCCGCATCTAACTCTACATGTTAGTTTCAGTCTATATATGCCTTAGAATGCAAGAGCTTATCTTATTTTTCAGTGGAAAATAAAAGTGCAGTGGAAAATTAAAGTGACTAGAAGTGCACACTAGAGGCTTGGCACCGTATTTGTACTTGGACTAAAAGCAAGTTGTGGGAGCATAGCCCTCAAACCATTTTGTTCTTTTTCCTACTTCATGACCTGCTATATTAAAATATCTAGGAAAAGATGGTATCAGTTTTTGAACAGCTTGCAGCTACAAGATTTATCAGAAAAATGTTATGGCATTGTAGGTCACATTAATGATATACATAAAATACTGCTTTTCAGTAACAATAAAACCATACTTGAAAGTAAACATAAACCCCAGGAGGTTCTGAGACTTAGGTGAAATTTCTAGACTGTAACACCCATAATACTTCAATTTAGCCCAAAGAGAAGCCTGTCTAACATCCTTCTAGCTTTATGCTTGGATCATAAAAAAAAACCCTCAGGAAAGATACTTCAAATTTGTCTCTTACATAATTTTTACCAATTAAATTCTCTCTTTTTCTGTTTAAATTGAAGACAGCTATTAGAGGGTTTTGAGCTATACTTTTTTTTCTTTTACAGAATAATATTTTAGGACTTTTTTTTTTTCCCCTGATTTATTGTGATAATACAAGTGTAATAAAAAACAAACAAAAAACCCTATGCCAAATTATTTATATTAGTATTGTATTTGATTTGGGAAGCTAAGTATCTAATGTAACAAATGTAAGGATAAACCCCCCAATTCATGAGAAGTATAATAATTCTGACACTAAATTATTATTTTAGTGACAACAAGTAACAGTTGATAGTTCATCTGAGAGTACTTCAGCTCTAAGGCAATCTAAATGGCCACTGAAAGTTTGAATTAGGAAAAAGATGAAATGCTCTGTGTTGGCTTCATTTATTAAATCGGTACAACACTGATAAAACTGGATTGTGAATCCCACTCTTATAGTTACCTGTCCATTGTGAAAGCCCCAATCCATTGATCCTTAATCTTGGAGAGAATAATTTTATCTAAGCCTGGACTAAAAGCCAGGTTTAAACGCTTTGCCTGGTGGCACCTAGGTTTCCAATTCAGTGTCTGAGATCTCCTAGGGGTTCCTTGCAACTCTCAGTCATTTTCATTGTAACCCTTCTGAGCTGGTTTCATAGAGGCTATGTCAAGACTCCTCTAGAACAACACTGCAGGGAGGTAAGGAAGACAGATGCAGGAGAGCAATTTCCTACGCACGTGCTATTACTCCAAAAGTACCAGAAAGCTCCTCAGTCTTTGCACATTTTCCTCCCACACTTTGTAAATCTGGAATCTGGCATATCTCTCCATAATCTTACTTATTCACCCCTTTTCCATCCCCTCACCTTCCTACATCTTTCCTGCATGACTGGCAGGTCGTGACAGCCCTTATCCTGTGCCCAACAAGGCCCCCATCATACATGTATAGCCCCTGCATAGAAACCCGTCCCTCCACGCAGACCGGTCCCAGTCTCCCACCTTTAATTTGCTCTATAGAAAATTAAAGAGATTTTCAAAACTGAGAAGCATGATAACTGTACCTGGTTTGAGTAAGCTGAAGACACAAAATTAGTCTTGATCAGTTAAAAGTCATCTTTCAGTTGTCACGACCTTCTCCAAGATGGGCGAGCATCTAGGAAACTCTATAGCCACTCACGCCTCAGACATGCAGGGCACATAATGCAGATTCAAACCAGACATATATATCCTACTTTGCTACTGACTTTCCAGACATACCCCATCTCTTGGAAATATGAAAGAATATTAAGTTACAAAGACATTTTGCATGGAAGGATTTCCTGAGTTGGCTGGCGAGGGCTCCTTTGGTCTGCGTATTCAAGTTTCTCCTTAAGATTTATAACTAAATTGATGTTAGAGAAAGTCATCTGCCAACGAGGAAGAAAAATTTGGCCGTCGACACTGCTCTTCCCTCCATCTGCCTGAAGAAGGGCCATTACTCCCACCGGCCACAGCACTTTCCGTACCACCCCACACGTTCCCTTAGTTCGTGCCACCCCCTGCTTGCTTATTTTTCACGTCAACCAGGCCTCACCACTGGCACCAAATGCCCGGGGGACCGGCCAGACGAGACCGCGCAGCCATGAGCAGCCGGGCTCCGTGAGGAAGCACAAACATGCCTCTCCCGCACACGGCGCTGCCGCCCTGCAGCCGGGAACCACCCCGGCAATCCCGTCAGCCGGCCCCACGCCGCCCTCGCCTCGCCCTCGGATCCTGCCCTTGCCCCTCGCCGCCCAGGGCCGGGGCTCGGCCGGAGATCTGCCCTCAGGCCGCGGCCCGGCCCGGCCGCTCCGGGGGTTTTGGGGCCAAGCGGGAGGCAGCGCTGCGGCGGCCGTGCC
>JAAGNO010004717.1:0-17365 GCA_033439905.1 Ceryle rudis | reverse complement strand
CACCTGCAGGGAGGAGCGGACAGGGCAGGTGACCCCCAACTGACCAGCGAGGGATTCCAGCCCATAGATGGCATATTGGGTATAAAGCTGAGAGATCAGGAGGGTCAAGCTCAGCCTGACTGTTCAGCTTCTGGCTTCTTCCTTGCTTCTTCAGTGGCTAGCATCTGAGGAGGCATCTGTCCATTCTGCCTTTCATCCTGATCTATATGTGTTCCTGAATCCAGTACCAGAATCCAGCGCCTGAACACAGTTCCCATTTGCTGCAGGGCCCAGTCTGGGACTTTCCCGGTGCCTGCTCCACAGCATCAGTGGTGATGGTGATGTAATTGCCATCAGGGAGATTTGGGTTCAGGAGTGGGTTTGTATTTTTTTTTTTTTTTTCCATTCAAGCTGTTCTAGTTGCCTTTTCTAATCACTGTTTCTCCCTTATTCCCTTTCTCTTCCCCTGTGGGGAGGAAGGGGGGTTAACAGAGAGCATCTGTTACAGGTCTAAGGGGCTGCCCTGACCCTAAACTGTGACAGGAGGATACCTTCCAGCATATATCCTGAACAAGGTAGGAAGAAGTAGGTTTCCCCAGAACTTACTCTTCATGTATTTGAAATGGGTAGATAATGATAGCTGCTGAACAGCAAGCAACACCAGGCTCAGAGAAAAAACTTGCCTCTTGGAGGACACTGCTGCACCACCATGGTCTCTTGACAAGGAATGTGACATCTGTGTTGCTTCCTTTCTGCAAGACAGCAAGTAATGTCAAAATGTAATAACAATGACATCGTATGATGAATATGATGAGAAAGCTCCTGGAATGTCTCAGAACCAGTAACAGAGGAGACGTCAGTACAGGCAGTAGGCTGCGGGACTGCCCAAACCCCTCTCCTGGGGAAAGGTAAGTATCTGCACAAGAGCACATGTGAACAACCTGTGATGTCAGGTTACAGGAACCAGTAACTAGGCTGCGCAGCATTAGAGGAGCAGAAGCAGAGATTGATAAGTGGCTTCAGGACCAAGTTCCAGCAACAGACACCACTGAGGATGAAGCACCCTGGACCCTGGTGTCCCACAAACGCAGTTATCCACCACAGTCTCCACCCTCCAGCATCTCAACTAAAAACAGATTTCAAGTTTTAACAACAGGAAACACCCATGAGCAAGACCCACGAGGTTCAGCTGAACCAACAGCACACAGTGGATATTGCAGTGCTTGTAGTGGAAGACTCCCTGTCAAAGGGCACAGAAGCACCCATCTGCCGACCTGACAGGGAGTCATGTGAGGTATGCTGCCTTCCTGGAGCTAAGATATATGTCGTTACCACGAAGGTGCCACAACTTGTTAAGAGCATGGACCGCTATCCACTATTACTCTTTTCATGTAGGCACCAACAACACCATAAGCCTAAACTTAGGCAGAATCACAAAAGACTGTAAGGCCCTGGGGGAGAAAGTGAGGAAATTTGGTGCCCAGGTTACCTTTTCTTCCATATTACCAGTTCAAGGATTGGGGCTAGACAGGAATAGGCACATAATGCAGACCAACTTCTGGCTACGTGGCTGGTGTCACTGCAAGGTGTTTGGCTTTTATGATAATGGCACCTTTTATGAGGACTACAACCTGCTAGGAAGCTATGGAATCCACCTATCTAAAAGAGTCAGGGGGATCTTTGGCAGCAGGCTGGCCAACCTGGTGAGGCAGGCTTTAAACTGAAGGACCTGGGGGGAGGGATTGAAAATGGCAATGCCCATGCCACCATCACCACTACAGTCAATTGGGGAATAAAACAGGCCAGAGTGGTGTAATGTGTGCCTCAGCTGTCTTACTAAATGAGAAGCAAAAGACCAGCCACCTAAATTGTATGTATACTAACACACGTGGTCTGGGAAACAAACCGGAGGAATTGGAGCTCTGTGCCCAGTCAGGAAGTTATGGTATCATAGGAATAACCAAAACATGGTGGGTCAACCCACATGACTGGGGGGTCGAGATAGACAGCTATAGGCTATTTCATAAAGACAGGCATGACAGAAGAGAAGGAGACACACTGTATTAGGGAGAACCTTGAATGTATAGAAGTCAGCTAAGGTAATTGTGGAAGCCCCATTGAATACCTCTGGATCAATATCAGAGGGGTTGTCTCCAAGGGAGACATCACAGTAGGCATCTCTTACAGACCCCCAAACCAAGACAGTGAAACCAATGAGGTGATAGCTGGGTCAATTAAGCAAGCTTCAGGTCAACAAAACCTGGTTCTTATGGTAGACTTTAACTACCCAGACATTTGCTGGTAGAATAACACCGCAGTTCACCCGTCATCCATCAAGTTCCTGGAGTGCTTAGAGGACTCCTTCCTTGTACAAATGTTAGATGTGCCAACCAGGAACGGGGCGCTGCTGGACTTATTGGTCACTAACCAAGAAAACATGCTCTGTAATACCGCGGTTAGTGACAGCCTTGGCTGCAGGGATCACAGTATTGTGGAGTTTGGGATACTGCTGAGCACACTGAAGGTTAGTTCCAAGATGAATGTTTTAGACTTCAGAAGAGCAAGCTTCATCTTGCTTAGGGCTCAGCTTGAAGCTTCCATGAAGGATAAAGGAGCTAGTGAGTCCTGGGAGTTTTTCAAGAACACTCTCCTAGATACACAAAAACAATTCATCCCCTCTAAAGCCAAGGGAATTAGGCAGAGCTAGAGTCCCCCTTGGCTTAACTGTGAGCTTCTGGGTCTGCTCAGAACCAAAAGTGGAATGTACCAGAGATGGGAAAGTGGAACATTTCCTGTTGAAACTTACACGGGCATTGCCAGGATATGCAGAGATGCAGTTAGGAAAGCAAAAGCTCATCGTGAAATTAAATTGGTTAGAGATGTCAGGAACTTGAAGAAAAGGTTCTTCAGATACATTAACAACAAGCAGAAACAGAAGGAGAATACTGGCCCACTATTAAACAGGAGAGGTGAACTGGTCACCAACAATGCTGAAAAGGCAGAGGTCCTCAACACCTTCTTTACCTCTGTCTTTACCAGTGCTGGTGGATCCCAGACCATGGGAACAAAAATCCAGATTGATGCAGACACAGACCCACCATCAGTGAAGGAAGAGTTGGTGTGTCAACTATCCCAGGAGCTTGACGGGCGCAGATGCCATCCTCCAGAGGGTGTTGAGAGTTGGCCAATGTCATTGCAAGGCCACTCTCCATTTCTGAGAAGTTGTGGAGATTGGGAGACGTGCCTGAAGACTGGAAGAAGGCCAATGTCACCCCCATCTACAGGAAGGGTTCCAAGGAGGACCCAGGTAATTATAGACCCATTAAGCCTCACTTCAATCCCTGGCAAATCCTGGGGACTATCACAAGTAAACTGAAATATGTGATTGAGAAAAGCCATCATGCATTCACTGGGAGCAAATAGTGCCTGACAAACCTACGCCTTCTACTTCTAAGTAATCCACTCGGTTGATGCAGGGTGAGTGGTGCACATTGTCTACCTGGACTTCTCAAAGCTTTTGACATGGTCCCCCACAGCTTCCTCCTAGAGAAACTGACACGTTACTATCTAGACACATGGTCTGTGCAGTAGGTGGGGAACTGGCTGACAGGCTGTACTCAGAGGATGGTGGTAAATAATTCTTTCTCAAACTGACAACCAGTCACAAGCAGGGTCCCCCAGGGACCAACGCTGTTTAATACGTTCATAAATGATTTGGATGTTGGGATCAAGAGCACCCTGATGAAGTTTGCAGATGACACCAAAATGAGTGGAGAAGTTGACATTCTGGAAGGGAGAGCCACCCTCCAGGAAGACCTGGACAGGCTGGAGGAGTGAGCTAGCAGGAACTTTATGAAGTTCAGTGGAGACAAGTGTAAGGTCTTGCACCTGGGAATACATAACCCAGGAATGCAGCTCAGCCTGGCATCCATCTGACTGGAGAGCAGCCCTGTGGAAAGGCACCTGGTGGACAGCAAGCTCAACATGAGCGAATAGTGTGCTGCAGCAGCAAAGAAAGCCAACAGGATACTGCTTGGGCATCACCAGCAGAAATAAAGAAGTAATTTTCCCACTCAGTGCTAGTCAGACCATACCTTGAGTACTGCGTTCAGTTTTGGTCCCTGCCATACAAAAAAGATGCGGACGGGCTGGAGAGTGTCCGGGGAAGGGCCATGAGGATGATCAGAGCACTGGAAGACCTGCCATATGAAGAAAGGCTGAGAAAACTGGGTTTGTTCAGCCTTAGGAAGAGAAGGCTTAGGGAAGACCTTATTACCACGTACCACTACATAAAAGGTGGCTACCAAGAAGATGGAGACTCCCTTTTTACAAGGAGTCCCATGGAAAAGACAAGGGACAAGGGGTACAGGTTATTCCTGGGGAGATTTTGATTGGACACTAGAAGAAAATTTTTCACCATGAGAACAATTAGACGTTGGAATAAGCTCCCAAGGGAAGCAGTGGTTTTCCCCTACCTTGGACAGTTTTAAGACTCAGCTTGACTATCTCATCTAAGTTATTTATTTATTTATTTTTATTAGCTTAAAAGGTTGGACTAGATGATACTTGAGGTCCCTTCCAACCCAGTATTCTCTGATTCTATGATATGATGTGCAGTACAAATCTTACTATCGCTCTTTTGGTTTAGTGCATTTTGCTTCAGAACTTCCTGAACTAGTAGCACGTAGTGAAAATCTGCTGTCTGCTCCTACAGACAAGTAATCTCAACAGTTTCACTTTTAAACTTGAGTCAGTTCTCAGTTGCTCTGTGAAGATAAATCATGTTCCTGTTGAAACACAGAGAAGCTTTGCTATTGACCACAGCTGGGACTGGATTTCACCCTATGATGCTGTTCAGTTTTTGACATTTATGTGCCATCCTCACTTCTTGAATCTTATGATTGCAAATAAAAAGTAGCAATATTTAAAAAGAAGGAATGTGTTTTTCCATTTGCATAACTTTAATGATTGAACTGATTGAGCTTAACATTTCTTCACAGTTCCCACTTTGGCTGGCATTGCTAGCATTGAAATTGCAAATCTTTATCTCAAAAGGAACATATTTTTAGAAAGTTTTATGCGATAGGAAATGGGGTCTTAAGATGAAAAACACTTTTCATCTTAGCAGAAATTTTTATCTCACTTGTGTATGTAAGCAATATGCTGTGGAGGAAGTCAGACTGACTGTGTGTATGTTCTTAGCTATATGTATACGTTTGCCTCCTTGATTTTTTGCTAACTTAATCAAAAGAAGCTTTTAGGATGAACAAGTAGGAGATGAAGCAAGGAACAGACGCAAGACACTCTTCTGTACATTACCTCCTAAGAATGAATGGTGAGCCTATTACTGGGGAAGTAATTAAAATTACACAACTGCTTCATCAAAAGAATGCTTAATAATTAAAAGCTTTGCCATTTTAGACTAGAAAGGCAAGTCAGTATTTAACAGAGTTTGCACAAAACCCGTGGATTAAGATAGTAACTCTGAAGGATAGATTTACAACAACTAGGATATCCCAATGTCTGTGAGAGACGGTAGGTTTTCTGAGACCAAAGGTTATGTATAGATTTTTCTGTTCACAGCATACCTTTGGATCTATATACAATGTATTTTTTAGGGGAAGTTTTCATTTAAAAAGCTGTTTGTCACAAGCTGCTAGAGTTGTTTCTTGCCAGAGCAGCTTGGCCTGTTGCACAGCAGGGCTGAGAAATGGAGGCTGAATTTGAGGACTCCATTTAGAACAGTTGAATCCAGGGCATTTGCTCAAGAGCACAGGGATAATGAAATCTGTAAGCTGATCTTTCCCTGCCTTCAGAGGGAGGGCAGCAACATCTACAGTATAGGTTCTTCTTCATTCATGGCATGAACAGAGTTATAGAAGGTAAATTTATAGCACGAATTGTGCCTGCCTCCTCTTTGTGCCAAAAAACAAATCAGAGTTTATCATCTGAAGCATGCCTCTGCCTCCCGATCACACATCTGGGTTTGGCTCCAAATATATACAGGAATGCACTATGGAGGGGCAAAACGCTCAGGGATAACAGTAAATCTTGACTTTTAAAATGATAGAAATGCAGTTAATCTTTACTTTCAGGCACTTATATTTGTGAAAGGTGAGTTTATAACAAATTCATGCAATTGGTGTTTTTAATGAAAGTGGATGATCTGCAGCGCTTTCAACACTGATGCTTTGTATATGTCCAAATAAACAGTGAAAATTAAGATTTAAAGCAGTCGGGTTTGAACAATGTTTTGCTGCATTATGGATGTTGTTATTTTGTACTCGCTACTGTGGAAATACAGGAAGCAAAGAAACAGCAGTAGAAGTTTATGTGGAGACCTCAGGGACACTCATGATTCCCTGAGCGCAGGTTTGGATGATCAAGGAGCTAGAGCAACAAATTCTGAGATCTTAATTTCTGGCCTCTGAGTTCTGAGCACAGGTTTACCATTCTGCTAGGCTGATTCCCTGATTATAGACAGATTGACTGGGGACATTTCCCCTTCAAATAGGTTCAGTTTCCCAAAAGAGATGAAGGGAAAGGTGGATGGCCATAGAACAAATGAATAGCTAAGCAGTGTATGAAGCCTAACCACTTAGCCTTTGCTGACAGCTGTTTAAAATAAAAATCTTCACTGCACACAGAAGAGAGAGACAGAATTCTGATCCTGCTTTGTGATTGCAAAGCTTACGTGATTTTGTTCTTGAAAAAGCCATTTTATAGCTGTCTTGTTTAGGGATTCCTCCATGCATCCCAGCTGATGATGAGAGACTCACTTCAACTTCTGCCTGCCAAAATAGCCAAGTGGGTCATGGATGTATAATTCAACCTTAAAATACAGTTCAGCAAAGTGGTTCTGTATTGTATTGCTTCTAAATCCAGGAATATTTGCACGTGTATATTTGTACGTGCAAATTAGCTGGGTGACTTCGTTTAGCAGCTGACTGGTGATGGTTTTTGGACCAAATAGGATAAAGTCATAGAGGTTTGTTCCACAGCCAGGGTACATATTCTTCTGATTACTCCACAGCTCTAACATCTTCCTCCTCAATCATATATCTCCATTTACACAGACGGACGTAAATGACTATGTTATATATATGCATACACATATATTTATAAAAGCTTTGCCACTCTCCCTTTATCTCTGTTAGTGACATCAAAAATGTAATTTTGTAGGGAAAGAAAGAATATAAAATAAAGCAATCCTTGTGTGACTGAAAGGTCATTTTCTTTAGCCAGCTAGCACAGCTGATCAGGTAAAAAAAACCCAAACAAAACAGAAAAGAAAACAAACTCTTTTTGATAAACCTTACATCCTTTTATTTATCATGCTTACTATCATTAAAACATCTGAGTATGCAGGGTATATTGTTATCAGTGTAATACTGTTTGTTAAATATTAAATCCCTGATGGTTGAACTGTAGAGAACAACTACCCAGATGAGGGCTGTGCCTCGATGTGTTCATAGTACACCCAAAGAAATACGGTATTATAATTCAAAATTACTAAATGGCATTTTAGATTAACTACTTCAGCTCTAGTTTTCCATTGGACAAATAAATATTAACACCTCCAGTGTTAGTAAGTAGAAACATAGACTTATATGTTGGCACTTAACAAGTTTAAGATTGAATCCTAGATTTTATTTTATTTTTTACAGTCTACTGCATTTAAAACTCTGAGGTTGAAAGTTGGTCTAGTTTGGCAATTCTATTCCTTTCAGAGTACTTTTGGAAGTATATTTTATCTTTTTTTAATCACAGCTCTTCATACAATAGATTCTTTATATAAAAATATCAGGCAGGTATTTATCGATTAACATTCCACCTCTTGTTCTCTTTGAAATATTTATTCAGCAGCTATCTTGCTCTAGGCATTGTTTTACTTCTTATTGTCCCTCCCTAGTATCTCTCCATTTGCAGTTAAATTGAAAACATAGAATCATAGAATAGTTTGAGTTGGAAGGACCTTTAAAGGCCATCTCATCCAACCCCCCTGTAGTGAGCGAGGGCATCTTGCAAGTTGCTCAGAGCCCTGTCCAACCCACCTGGAATGTTTCAAGGGATACAGAATCTGCCACCTCTATGGGCAACCTGGGCCAGTGTTTCACCACTTGCATTGTAAAAAATTTCTTCCTTCTATCTAGTCTAAATCTACCCTCTTTTAGATCCAAACCATTACCCCTTGTCCTGTCACAATAGACCCTGCTAAAATATTTGTCCCCCTTTAACTACTAAAAGGCTAAACAACTCTCAGCCTTTCTTCATAGGAGAGATGGTCCATCCCTCTGAACATTTTTGTGGTCCTTCTTCCAACTGGCCCCACCAGGTCCGTGTCTTTCCTGTGCTGAGAACTCTCCAGATGGAAACAATATTCCAAGTGGGGTCTCACCAGAGCAGAGTAGAAGAGCACAGTCACCTTCCCTCTTCTTGCAGGCCATGCTTCTTTTGGTGAAGCTCAGCATACAGTTGGTCTTCTGGACTATAAGCACACACTGTCAGCGCATGTGTAGCTTTTTGGTAACCCCAAGTCTTTCTCAGCAGGGTTGCTCTCAATCCCATCATTTCCCAGCCTGTATCAGTACTGGGGGTTGCCCCAGTCAAGGTGCAGGAACTTGCACTTGGCCTTGTTGAGCCTCTTGAGGTTCACACAAACCCACTTCTCAAGCTTGTTGAAGTTCCTCTGGATGGCATCTGTCCCTCAGGGGTGTCAACGGTATCACTCAGCTTGGTGTTGTCTGCAAACTTGCTAAGGGTGTCCTCAATCCCACGATGTCATTGATGATATTAAATGGTACTAGTCCCAGTACAGACCCCTGAGAGACACCACTTGTCACCAGTCTCCATCTGGTCATTGAGCTGTTGACCACTACCCTCTGGATGTGACCATCTAACCAATTATTCATTCACTGAACAGTCCACCCATCAAATCTGTATCTCTCCAATTTAGAGAGAAGAATGTTGTGAGAGACCATGTCAAAGACCTTACAAAAGCCCAGATACACATCTGTCGCTCTTCTTTGTCCACTGATTTAGTCACTCCATCATAGAAGGCCCTGAGGTTGGTCAGGCAGGACTTGCTTTTGTTGAAGCCATGCTGGCTGCCTCAGATCACTTCCTTGTCCTCCACGTACCTTATCAGAGCTTCTAGGAGGATCTGCTCCATGATCTTCCCAGGCACAGAGGTGAGGCTGACAGGGCGGTAGTTCCCAGGGTCCTCTTTTCTACCCTTTAAAAAAATGGGTGCAATATTTCCCTTTTTCCAGTCTCTTTTCAAGTATCATGGATAGTGGCTTGGCAGCCGCATCGGCCAGTTCCCTCAGGACTCTGGGATGCATCTTGTCAGGTCGCGTAAGCTTATGTCTGTATACATAAATCATGTATAAATATGTACATATGTAAACACACAACAGTGATAAACCCAGGATTCTCATCTGCTTTATTTTTCATACTCTTGATGCTGTTTTAGGCTTGGTATAGAAAAGTTCCTCATAGTTAGATAAGGGTGCTAAGAAACAGTTTACTCTGATTCCTGTGTTGAAATAAAAAAAAAAAAAAAAAAGGTGTTTTTTTTTCCTACATAGTTGAAATCCACCAAGAGGTGAAGTGCTTGGAAAATTTGAATGATTTCAAAGCTTTAAAGATGAAAGATCCAGCTTTTCTTCCTGATTAAGCTATGAGAATGATGAGATCCTGTGGGCTTTTTCTACTTCAAAGGGTCATTCAAATCTAACTCTAAGGATGGATGCCACAAAACTATTTCCAGGAAGTTTGATAGCATTAATTCTTTTTGTATTTTGTGGAAGGCTAAGGGGACTATTCCCCTTGGCTTGTTCTACCTGTTGCTGCTCTGGACATTCAGCGCAGCTTTTTAAACGGTACCTGCTAAGCCACTGAACCTCTTAAGTAGTAGGAGTCTGACATCCAAAGTCACATTAATAGCACTCATTATGTTTGATATAATTCTCCCAGGCAATTGCTTTACATTTGATATCAATTAGGTCATATCAGGAATAAATGCTGCTTAACTGATGCATTAGGGTATGGAAATCTGGCCTCCATGGGACGGATTCTATTCTGGAACATTTGCTCCTGTCGCTCTGGAAGGAGGGCTGGCCTGTTACAGCAGGGAAAGTATGGGTCGGCATTGTTCAGCGTTGCTACCTTTGGACAAATCAAGGTTAAACCCAGAAATTTACAAACTAGTTTGAATGACAGTGGCTGATTTTGACATTTTGAATACAAGTTTTTGAATACAAGTCACTCAGGCTGAATATGACCAACTCTCCCTGACAACACCCCAAATAGAGCTATGAAAAGCACCGTTACAGAGCTTTACCAAAACTCACAACAAGGTACTAAGGCAACATTGTTCTGAATACAAGGGAACTCTGATAAAAAAACCCAAACCACTTATCCAAGACTTAAAAGCAAATCCATAGCTGAACTGGCTTACTCAGGCTTGCCACCTAGTCTGCACTACAGTAAAGCATTCTGGTAAAAATAAATTTCTGGATGAATGCTAGCACACTATGAAGAAAACAATAATTCCAAGTTTGTTGCTCTAGAACCTACACAAAATTAATTGCTCATAGCAATTTCTGTTGTCACTGGTTTTCTATGTGTTAAAATTGTCAGCAATATTGGGCTTGATTGGTTATTTATTTGGTTATTCTTGAAAGAGAAGCCAGTCCTTTTAATTGCTGAGACTGATGAGGAAGTTTTAATCTATCTCTGCTCCTATCAACTTTGGATTTCATGAGTGTTCGGTTTAGCTTAAGTTCTACTTTTTCCATCGCTATTTTATTCCCCCCTTTAGTATAGATTTCTGGTGCTTCTGTAGACCTCCTTTGTCTTTAATCACTGTAATAACTTTACAAAGTAATAGAAATAATGTACATAAATATAAGATCTCTCTTTTTAATGTAACAGCTATGATGAATGTACTGTTTATCCCAAAGCTGTGACAGACAGTAATTTTATTTACTATCAAAACTAATCAAGACAAAACCAAAAAATCAGTGTTAGTAAATAATTGTAGTTTTAGAGAAGGCAGTGATTTAGGGCTTAGTTGAAAGTCATCTGGAGGTGCACTATTTGCCCCGTGCTGTTACCCTTGTATATTTACTATTTCAAAGAGTACTCTTCTCTGCGACTGAAATAGGTGAAACTAATTTGGTATCTGGCTGCTTCATGCTCTCCTTAAATTTGACACTCTCTTACTTTGGGTTAATTTCCAGGAGAAACTCAGAAAGAATATGTTGGATGCTTCAGACTTGTTTGTAGAGTGGCCTCCATGGTTGTGCCTCTGCTGCAGAGCTACTGCTGGAGCACTCATCAAGTGGAGCCTGCTGACACACATTTCTGCCCATCCCTGGGGCTGCTGGGGAGAGGAGGACCCAGACAAGCACCTATCTTTCTCTCAGGTACACTGTTTTAAGAGTTTATAACTTACCCTCTTTGCACCTTTGGTAGCATATGGAAATCACTGTAGAAACCATAGTTTCTTTGTCACCTCTCTGTAAAGACTAAAGCTTCTATAGCGGACAGCAGAACTAACGGTATTTAAGTCTTTATTCATTAATCCTTGTGACAGATTGCTAAAAGCGTGAGCAATTCCAAAATGTAGCTAGCCTCATGTCATGGGACAACATCCATGGTCAGATCATTCACCAGGCAACACCTAGCAGCAGTGTTCTCATCACTGGGCAGAAGGTACATAGGACAGCAAACAATTTTGAAAAGAAAAAGGAAAGATACTTGAGTCTGAAATATGGCATATAATTCCCTTTTTGCCTGAGTAATTGGGATCGAGTGCACTAATTGGGATGGAAAAAGTGGCGATTTTCAGGAAAAAAATTGGAAGTGAGCCATTATAATAAATAATTGTAACTTTCTTGTTTGTTTGACTGGCTGCTTCACTGGCTTTCTCACTTGCTGTTGTCATCATTTTGCCCTAACTCTTGGAAACGTTTGACTTTTGGTTTAGGGCTTAGTCCAAGACAGAGTGCAGTACACTGAAAGATTTCTGCTGACTTCATCGTGCTTTGTAGCAAGCCCTTTTGATGGCACTTTCTGTCTTTGCATTCAAATATTTCTTCCTCCAGCATCCTAAATTTATGTTCCTGATAATAATCTCAGGGGTTACAAAGGCTTGAGGAGTAATATAAGCATTTCTGTTACATTGCAGTGGGTTTAGTATATCGCAGGGGCATTGTTAAGACTAGTCACTATATTTCTCAGTCTGAAATAATTATTAAGTGTGTTCTTAAGGGACTGATACAATACCACTAAAATCAGAATTAAAAAATTACTTTGATTTTACTCTTGCCAAACAGAATTTCTCCCACTGAAATCCTTAGAATTTACGGTCGGCTAAAAGTGGAGAATGTTGAGAATTTGGCTTGCTATGAAGTGAGTCAGACCTTTAGGATTTCAGTTATTTAGTAATAAATTTCTGCAAGGAAAGTATTCAGTTTACTAATATTTCATGACTGAAACACGTTTTGTAGGATTTGGGATGTGGGATTTTTTGTTGATGTCATGACGTGCATTTCAATCAATCAGTACAAACTGTGCCAAGATAAATATTTTAATTGTATATATTCATTGTCGTACATGTGAGTTTAATTCTAAATCTTTAGCGGCAGCCCTGGAATTTGCAAACAGGCTACACGTGAGTTGAAAAATTGAGGACATGCTGACTGTTGAGGAGGAATCAGCGTACTTGCACTGTGTGAAAGGATAGGTGTATTTTATCAAATTAATTTAGCCAGGGGAGTGTTACTCAGAGTTTATACTGCAGCTAGATAGAGCAAGCTCTTCTCCTTATCCCCAAATTAACTGTCACTCACCTCACACCTGTCCAAGACTGACATAATGCTAAGTGGCAGCTCGCTAACATCTCAAATGGCTGCCGTGCGTTTGAACTCTGCGGTGGATTTCTCACTCATTGCAGCATGCTCTGTTCCTCCAGAGTAGCAAGAGTATTCATAACATCCTGTGTAAAAACACAAGGAGGAATACTTTGGGCTCTACGTTACATGCAGGTATATGGCCCAAGTCTCTTGACGACATGTTTCTGAAGAAAGCTTAGTCTGTTTGTCTCGCCTAATGGCTATTTTAGCAATCAGAGTGGGAAAGATACTTTAGTCCTGAGCACTGGTTAATGGAATCAGTGGAAGGGCTATTTATACGTTAGGCAGGGAAGAAGGAATACAGTTGCATGCTGACCTCAGACAAAAAGCAAGGTTCTCCCTGACTGTGAACCCACCATAAGGGACACGTACGTTAAGGCAGAGCTGGAGATGAAAGCTAAGAGGAAGAATGAAGTAAAGAATATTCAAATGCCCTAGTTTGGGAAAATAGCCCAACAGCCTATTCATATAACCAGCTCCAATCTCAGCATCCTGTTTTATTTTGTGAAATTCTGTTTTGTTTGCCACATCCAATTGCTGAATGGCCAGAAAGTGAAGCAGTTGCTGGAGGAACTCAAAATCTTGGGAGACTGCTTGTGCTATCAGCAGCTGATCGTGCCACAAAGCTAAGTAACTTTGGAGGTTTTGTTGCTCACAGCTTCACATAATATTTACATGAATTAACAATAATCGTCTTCAGATATTTTGTCAAGTTGGGGAGGAAAGAAAAGCTTCCAGCTGTGTGTGTACGTGGCTTTGGAATATAGGCAACTCACATGCGTACTATTTTGGTGCCGAAATGGACATGGCTCCAAGAAGGTTTTATTATCCGATTTTTTGTTTCTTTTGTTGGCTGTTCTGAGGACAGTTATCCTGAGATTTCTCTAGGAGTGATTCCATGGCAATAGTTAACCCAAATATATTTATTGTATTTCACTATTTGAAGACTACATGGCTGTGGTTCTGCTTTATGGAGGCAAGCGTGAAGCTGCTAAAACCCAGCATCCTTGTAAGAGAAATATTAGCTGTGGTATACCTACTGCACAGTCAAAATGTAACCCCGCTGTGACAAGCAAAGTAATATATGCATAAACATTGTATCTGGTATGTGTGTGTCACACCAGTTCTTAAGAAAATACCACTTTTGACTCCACCATAGATGATTTTATTCCATCCCAGTCACAAGATGTCCTCAAGGAGATTCTAAGGATTCTTTATATATTATGATAAAAAGTCAGTCAAGAAAAATATATGTTGTTTTCTGCTCATGATAAACATATTTCCAGAACAAGTAAAGAGCTAGTCTGTGATACAGAATGAGTAGGAAGAAATGCAAGTGAAATTTACCAAATACCTACGTAAATTAGAATTAATGCACTGAACAGATTCAGTTAAACAAGAGTGGGCTGATTTGAAAACTGGTTATGATATGAATATTAATTTTTAAGGACAGAATAATAATCTAGAAGCATTTAGAGACTGTGTTTGTGTACCCAGAACATTTTAACTCCTGACTAAATTATTACAGGAAGACGTTTCCACACATTGCCAGCACTTAGGTGTCTGTCCAGGTACATGGCACTTTTTGGGGGGTTTTTAACTGAATATTTGAAATACATTTGTATTTACTGCGGGGTTAGGTGAAAGCTGCTTTGAGCTTCCTTATTGGGTTGATTTCAGGATCCATGCCATTTCATATTTTTAGACCAAAGAATTTTCTTCAAAGAGGATAGTAGTGAATGGTAAGATCTTCATTAATTTCCCAGGGAAATACCTCATTTTAAGTAATTCACTTAAGTAAGGTATATTGAAAGCATTCCACGATCAGTTTAAAGAATACTTTGTCAACCCTCGATGATAAGAATGGGAAATCATAAGAAAAAGAAGCCTGAAAAATCTTTACTCATAATACAGGAAGTCTTTCATTATTAAACAATGAAATGGCTACACTCGAGACATCTTAATGGTATCACATCCTGATGTCTTCCATTAGAGCCATTACAAAATTTAGGAGCTGACAGCTTAAAATAATCTTACTGGGGCAAGAAGTGCAGTTGAGACAGATGAAACGCTGGAAGACTTCAGGACATCGTTGTGAGCAAAATAAAAGCTCTCTTGTCTTGTGAGGGCTGTAAAAACCTTTCTGTTGTGTTCTGTTCTTCCAAGAAGCACGTACAGATTGTTTGAGAATGAATACAAAGAATGATTCATAGCAGGCTTAGTGAGCAGCAATATGGTTGCAGAAGAGGCGAGAGCTAAAGAACATTCGTACAGGTAATGCAAAGTCCAGCGTAGGACAAAGGGATTCACCGTCTGCAAGGAAGATGAGGACTGTGCGGGACAGGCACTGATGACTGAAAGCACCTCATTCTAGATTTCCGTAAGAAATCCTGGATTCCATAAATTCAGTGACAAAGCCTCCCCGGATTCCCAAGACTTCCCTGTCTTGCTCATATGCTTGCTTTAGTGGGCTTCCACTTGTGTACTGGACAATGCTCATGCTTTCTTCTAACCCTTTTCCCTTTTCATCGAAGGAGTAGAAACCCGTATATTAATGTTTTCCAGTGAGAAAGTGTTTAGACAGTACACTTACCCGATAAGCCACTTCCATAGATTTTCCTGATAGCTGTTAGCACAGACCTATTTTAGAGAAGCTGGCAAATTCCAGTTGAATTGCTTGAAGTGACAATAATCTGGATGTCTAGGTAACATAATTTTGATGTTATACTGTAAATGCTATTAACATTCATTCTGAAGAAAAACTGAAGCAGATACATTTCAGCTGCAATACCTTATTTTCTGTATTTGTCAGTGTATATACAGAACAGATGTATTTCTCAGTTTGCTTCCAACTTTTCTGATCAATTATTCTGTATAAATATTAGTATACTTTTAAATACATAAGGAAATGATGTGTCAATACCAGGGAATTACACCAAACGAGGTAACAGTTCAGAAGAAAGGGTTAAAAACATCTGTACATATAAAAATTTATAGACCATTTTCTAAAATTTTGAAAAGGGTGATAACCCCACCCTCTGGTAGACTGCTGTTAACCCTTCAGTGACCACCCTAGCTGTTGAAATGTTTGTCCAGTAAGCGAGCGGAAAGCACACGCTGTTGACCGCATTGAACTTGGAGTTCAACTCTGGAGCTGATCATAAAGCTGGAGTAGTTTCAGTATCAAAACTTGTCCGGCCACGTCCTGAGAGCTGCAACCTCAGTATGTGCCTGTGCCATCAGCTGCCCCCCCGCTGCCGAGAAAGACTATCCTTTCCCTGCAGGTGTCTGGTGGGGTTTTTTTTCCATTTAGGGAAGCCTGCTTAGAAACAACAAAATGCTGCTTATTGTTAGTTACGGGATAGCATCAGCGTCGGAAAACGTCTTGCCGTCCTGAGCCCTAGGTTTTCGCTGGGAATCCTCTCTGCAGGTGTCTCCACCTCCCTCATGCACACGCACACCCCTCGCCGCTCCCTCCACACATGTCATTTTTGACATAGAGCAGCAGCCTATTGGATTGCTACCACAGGATGGGTTCAGGCGCTCCCCCCCCCCCGCTCCCCTTTCTTTTTCCCTTTTTCACTTATTCCTTTCCTTCCTTTCCTAGGCTCCTCTTGCCCTACCCCACACGCTCCCGATGGGGTGGCCGGGCTCATTTATTTATCTTGTGCGCATTAAGAAACCACCATTAGGCTTTGGTGGGAGGTGCCTTACTTTCTGCGCGCTAGCCTGCCTCCCTTGCGCTGCGATAGGAATACACAATCGAACAGAAGCTGCAAGCTTGGCAGGAGCTGCCTTCTGCGTGCCTATTTATTTGCCGGATCCGTATTTTTTGCCGCCTGGGTCACTGCCGCCCTCTCTCCAGGGTTTCATCTTAATTTTTTTTTGTGTGTGTGTGGATTTAATTTTTTTGTGTTTGTTTGTTTTTCGGGAACCCTCGCTGGAGTTTTGATGCCGGGCCGGACTTAGCGCGGGCGCGGAGGAGCTGAGCGGAGCCGTGCCTCCTGGCCCGGGCCCCGCCCGCGGATCGGCCTCCCTGGCCCGGCGCCGGCCGCGGGTTGGCCGCGGGGCCGCGGAGTGGCGGGTGCGCTGTGCCGCCGCCTCCCCGCGGAGCAGCCGAGGGAGGCTGCTGCGACGCGGCCGGGCATAGGCAGGAGCCGAGCGGGCGGGGGAGGGAGCGGAGGGAAAGACGGAAGGAAAAGATCCCCCAGCCTCGAGGGGGAGGAAAAAAAGGAAAGGCGAGAAGGAGCGTGAATGTGAAGGAATGTGCCTGCCCGCTGCCGGAGTCGCACGTTTGGGACTAAAAAAAAAATAAATCGAGGAGGCCGATTCTTGCGACTTAGTACCCGGAGGGGAGAGAAAGAAGGAGAAAAAAAAAAAAAGAGAAAAACCTGAGAGCAGAGGGAGAAGAAGGAGAGCGAAGAAGAGGCTGAAGTGGGCAGCGCAAGAGAAGGGCGCCCGGC
>JAAGNO010004712.1:45735-96361 GCA_033439905.1 Ceryle rudis | reverse complement strand
GGGGTCCCTCCGACCCCCCTGCTGCGGCCCCGGCGGGCGGTGCCGTTCGTTGCTGCGCCTGGAGAGTCCGGCTGGCGCCGGCAGCCGCCCCGGGCCCCCCGCGGGGCCATGTGACGCCCTCGCCCCCAGCCGCGGCGCTCGGGTCCTTTGCTCGCCGCCGACAGTCCCCGGGGCCCGCGGTGGCACACGGCGCTTTCCCTGCCCGGCACCTCGGCCGAAAGTTTTGCGCCGTGGTCCTGGGCTAATGACGCTCTGCCCGAACCAACCCGGCAGCGCCGCGCGACTCCCGAGCGGACACCTTCTAGGAATTTCAGGGCGATAAAGCTGCTGTAGGTGCCAGGTGGATGCCGTCCCTGCTGGGTGCTGTCCTTACTCGGTTGCTACTGCCAGTGCCTGCCGTAAAAAGCTTTACGTGTTAGTGCGTACGGGTGTAGCTGCATTCCATCCTCCTTTCGGGCTTTCGGCACTTCCCCTTCTCTTGAAGGTTATTTTGGACTTACAGGTGGGTCGGTCTGTTTGAGTGGTTTTTATTGCGGGTCAAGTTGAGACTGGACTGGAAAGGATGGGATTTGCTTTGGGACAACAAGAGAAACGATGTAAATAAATACGTACACTGCGGCGGCTAGTTAGTTACCAGGCAGCTGATACCTGGAACAGAATGGCCGGGCTGCTCTTAGGTGAGAAGGAGGAGGAGCATTGCCTGGTGGATAACTGACCTCGAATTTAATAGGGGCCTCTTCTCAGAGAAGATAATTTCTGTTTACTTCAGTTCTGATGTTTTGTTTTGTAGAGCTTGGCTTTCATTCATCTTTAATCACTTCAGAAGGGGCTCCAAAGTTTTCCTCTTGCTTGTCATGGCTTCATGTCTGCTTAAGTACTTTATTCTCGGTTCTTGGGGGGGAAATAATACACAAGATTTATGGCCAGGAAGGAAATAACACGCAGTTGTTTTAGGAGCCAAGACTTTATGGAATTCTAACGATTAGGCTCTATAGTTAGAAAGTTTACTTAAACTTGTATAAAAATGCTAGCTGAACAACTACCTTTGTTACATATTAGATGCATTTAATTCTGTGTGACTTTTCTTTGACTTAACCTCATCTAGACAGTTTGATTCCAGTGGTGTAGCAGAGCAGGAAATACTTGTGGATGTTTTATTTGCTCCTTTTGACTAGTTAAAGCTTTTAATCGAGTTCTACACTGGCTTAAAAGGTTTTGTCTGCAAAGTAACTAAGATGATTTATCCAGATGAAGCATCTCCTGGCAGAGCTACTGCTCCAGTGGGTTTTCAGGAAAACCTCATTTTGTTCTCCAAAACATAGAAGTATGCAAGAAGTGCATTACCGATTTTTCCATGAGTAACGTTCCATGATTAATCTTATGTATTCATTTCATGACGGATTTACCTTGTTGTTAGGATATCTTACGTTGATAACATAATTCACAGACTTCCTGAAGGACTCTCTGGGGTTGTTCTGTTTGGCTGGAACGCCTTTTTCTCACCTGAACGCAGTGGCAGGTGGGGTGTGATTCTTGAGCCTGGGCAGCAGGTACCGGCTGCAGAGCCAGGAGCCAGTGGGCTTTCCTGCCCAGCCTTTTTGCTAGTAGGCACTTTCACCCAGCTCCACACGTGTGCAATTTGAGAAGAGAATGAGCTTTACCCATGGACACAGCAGTTGCATTTGCTTCTATTTCAGAACATACATTAAGCATGTAAGTAAATACACGGGTATTTTGAAGCAACAGCATTCCCTATATATCAGTAAGTCTTATGGTTCCTTT
Organism: Ceryle rudis; assembly: GCA_033439905.1. Lineage (NCBI taxonomy): Eukaryota > Metazoa > Chordata > Aves > Coraciiformes > Cerylidae > Ceryle > Ceryle rudis. The sequence goes on along the minus strand of JAAGNO010004712.1, from coordinate 94,579 downwards.
GGTGAAAGAGTGAAGAGACAAAATACCATCCCAACTTGTTAGATAATTGTGTTGCTGACTTTTCACCTCTCTAGAAAATCTACTTACATATTTACAAATTCTTTTCTATTTGCTTTCCAAATAAAGGAATTTTTTTGACTCTTATCTTTTAAAGAAGAGGGGGCGGGTGAGGAAGAATGCTATTTGGCTACGTGGTTTCTAAATGTTTTCTTGCCAAAATGGGAAAGTAAACTATTAAGGTAACTCTTTTAAGTGATTGATGAGGGTCACAGACCTTGGTAAATGATGCTAAACTTCTGTATCATGGTACGAAAAGCATGTCTGAAAAGCTTAGTAGAAATTAACAAGTTGTAACATGTTTACCTTGCTCCTGAACTTATACTCCTCTGTCTCTATTTTCCTTTTTCCCGTTCAGGCTTTGCTTTTAGGTTTCACTTTTTCCTGGAGCTGCCCCTCATCCCAGTCGAGAATTAGACCCTCCCGCACTGCTAACTGTCCATGTTTTCTTTCCCCTTTTCTCAAAAGGGGTGTGACTCCTTGTCACTGCTTTTCTTGTTCCAGCTGTTTTCTGACAGAGGTGGGCTTTCAGGAGGTGTTAACTCGCTAGTCCTTTCTCTGTTTTGTTTGGTTTTGGGTGTTGTGGGTTTTTTACGTATGGCTGCTAGACTCTTTTTTTCCCAGAGTTTGAAAAGAGAGCCTCAAAGTTGTGGGCTGGGGACTGCGAGGTACAGAGCCGAGATAAGGTCTATCTCCTGGCAGCTTCCACCCCGTTCCCACTTCCTGTGCTGCTACAGCTCCCGAGGAATCCTGCCGAGCTGCTCTCTCCCGCGTAGTCAGTGTGTCATAGCTGACATTCGGGTATGGGCAGAATACTGAAATGCAAATGACATGGGCAGAATGAGGAGATAGCCTTGCATTTGAGAAAATCACTGCTGGTATCATGGAGTACCTGTGACGTGAAAAGAGATTGTGAAGAAAGCACCTGACATGGGGAAACTGAAAATAAACCCTTATCTTTCCGCTATTAATATGTGATAACTCCCAATGTTTTTAACCTGCTTGCAGTATAAAAACCATAGTCTGTAAAATGTGTTTTGGTTTATTAGTTAAAGCAAATCCAAAGAAATAACGTCAAGTTATTTGCAAGCCATATGTAGCGTTTACTGGCTGTTTGTGGCAGCCAAAAATCACCAGTGAGGCAAAATTCACTCTGTGTATGTAAAGTAACATGTTTTTTTGGAGGAGGAGATGCATGGCCCTGTAGCCAAGGGAAAGAAGCTTGGAATTCTCCATGCTAATACCAGAAAGGGCTGTTGGAGCATGGTGCTGCTTTCTGAAATTGCACTACCTGTGATAGACTGGTAGAGAGACCTTGTCTGTGGAGTTTTTATTGGCATTACCAGTTCTCCCACCCGTCTGTGCTCCCACACATGAGCACTGTTTGAGGACTAAGCATTGCACTGGGATTTACATTGGCCTAAGGCTGAAATACTTTCATTGTTTCATATGTATCAGCACAATAATGTAGAACTTCCATTACCATACAGTTTTAAATTTAGAGTGGAAAAATACAGACTGCAAGCTGGAATAAGACTTGCTGGTTGACTTTCACTCTTTTAAAGCGGAGCGAAGTGGAACGAGTAAGCAGTATACACTGAGAAGAATATGAGAGCTTTAGTATCTCTGCAGTCTTAGTGACAAGGAAAAATTACTTGATTTTACTTGGTAATAATTCTAGTTAGCTGTCCAATATTTGAGCTGCAATTTCAATCAATTGTAGTTTAGTATTGTAGGCTCTACATTTCCTTTTGGGTTTTCCAAATAATAAGCAGAAACTATCAACCGTGTGAAAAATTTTCAGTCATCCTTTTTCCTGAGATAGATAAGTGGCTGAGTCACTGAAGTAATTTGTTTCCCCATATCTCTTTAAGTGGACTGAGTTGATTTGAGATTGCCTGATTGTTGAAAATGTGGATAGAGGAAAACTATGCAGTGGGTGTAGCTCTGAGGTCAGTTTCTTTAAAGTCATTTTCTTACGGGACCCTATCAGCTGTTACAAAAGTTACCGTTAGCTCACTGAGTTACAAAATTGCTTTACCACAAATGTTTTTGTGTTTGTCTGTTCAGATGACACCGAAAACAAGAGAATTTCCCTCAGGAGCCTAGTTGGCCATTCCTCTCCTCCCTCTAATCACATACTGCTGTGCAGGAAGAGTACAAAATGAGTTTTAAACTGCAGCACTTCGGGAAGTATTTTCTAGTCAATCTGTAAACATCTCCAATTAGTAGGTCCCTCAGTGGGCTCACTACCCATACCTGCGTTGTATGGGCCTGGCCTTAACTGAGGTGCTTTTTTCGTAGTGGTAGCAAAGATTACAGTGTTGTCAACTGAACATCTACACTTTGATCTCCACGTAGTTATGTTTGTGTTTAAAGGATGTATAAATATGGTGTGTAAGAAGTATTTAACAGCATTAATTTATTACCTGTACCTCAAAATGCCTTTAGAGTTCACAGTTCTTCTTGCTTAGGAGTTTTTTTCTCAGCTGTTGTGTTTTAGATCATGGATGTTGAATTTCCTCATAAAATGAAATGGTCAACATGGGGGGGAGGGGATATTTTATCCTTTTAAAGTTGGGGGAAAAAAAATCAATGGGAAGTACTTTCTTTAAAATCTTTGCATTTGTAGGTTTTATCCTGCATTTTACTTAAAAGTGATATTTCAGTTAAAAAACCTTAAATGCACTTAAACATAAATGCTGAAAATGCTCAACCGTCTTAACGCAGTGACTGTTAACTGCAGGAGACAGTCTTAGCAGAGTTTTTGAAATCGCAGTAAACAAATGGATAAAAATCATGCCAGGCTAAACATTGAAGGCTTCTAGCAATGCTTGTTTTAGTAACATCTTGTCTGAGACACCAGTTCAGTGTGGTGCTAAAAAATAAGATCACTGACTTCATAAAGTTAGTGCTATTTCAGAAAATATTGCTACTACCACATAATTTGCCAAACGCAGCCTTACTGATGTTAAAGGAGACTTCTCTATTGTTTGATAGAGGCTCTATAGGAAACTATTTGGTGATGCAGTCACAGTTTGACACTGTGTTTTTGTGACACCATTAAATAAGTGCAGATCTCTGTCCTAATATGTTCTTTCTTGGATACATGCCTGTGTTTATACAGGCCTCTCTACAAAGCTTACCAAAGGGGGAAGACAGTATATAATACAAAAGATGTAAATTCGTCATGTATATATTTGTATCCAGTCTTCCAGCTCTGAGGCTCTTATTGTCAGAAAAACCTACATACACATTTATAAGACATTTGGACAAATACAGACGTCCACATACGTTGACTTCATGTATAGTCCCTCTAAGTCTCTGCACATATCACAGATGCTCTTGCTGTTGTCTCAGCTGCCAAATAGCCTCTTAGTGAGAGTCATTGTTTTGCTTTTACACTTGTGGGTGTCCTTCCTGTGGGCTTTTTTACTGCAGCAAGAGGAAGGAAGAACAATTTTTAAAAAAGTATATACTTTTCCCCCAAAATGGCCAGTAAATTCAGAAACATGCATATCTGCAGGTCATGGAGACACTTAAAGATACTGTAGCTCTTAAGCTGAAACTGTCCTTGTGTAACTAGTTCTTTGGCACCTTTTTTCCTCAGGCGAGTTTTGCCCTTTTTTTTTTTTTTTTTTTTTTTTTTTTTTTTTTTTTACTTTGTATTAGCCTCTAATAATCTTCTGCAGAGTAACCTTCAAGCCTGTCTGGAACCCCATTAAAATTACTGTTTCTCTCTGCAAAGGCTCAGAATTACATCAATATTGCTTTAATAAACTTTGAAGTTTAATGCAAATATATACAAGCTTAGAGAGAATAAATATTGGTATAGGAGTTTTCCATGGAGGAGTAAGTCGTGCTGTGTAATTGGGTTTCCATTTGCTTTAAGCCTTGCTAATTGTCTTCCTCTGCCTCCCTCATCCAGATTGGGTAGTTTTGCTTGAAAACAGGTTGCACAATATTGTCTGGTCTCAGACTTTTAAGTCTGTAACTATGGTTGAGGAGTGTGACTCCTACTGTTTGGAATGATCATTGGGGAAGATAGTTTATTTAATGATTTCTGTACTGTAAACTGTAGACATTCTCGAGTTTTAGAAATGGGGATAGTCCCAGTGAAGATGTAGAGAATGTGTGGCACATGAGAACTCTCGGTGCGATCGCTTAGATCTGCATTGCTCCTGCAACAGTTTGCACTCTGTTGTAGTCGGTGGGACAGCTCGCTGAGCTTGCTGTTAAGTATACATCCAAACTATAAGTGTAATTTTAGATCTTTGTATCTGTAAAGTTGTATTTTCATACTGTGGTCTTTTTACCAAAAAAAAAAAAAAAAATTCAGACTATTAGCAAGAGAAGTCCCAAGCCTGCCCTGCTGCTAATGAAGCTGTCAGTATGTATCTGTCGATTGTAACAACCAAGTTTTGAAAGTGTTGTGGCAGGCATGCTTAAAATGAGGCAGGCTTATATTTAAAGGTCACTATCTGTGGCTAGAAAAGATTGCTTGGGAAGTGCAGAAAGAGAGGGCGTGTTAGGGCAAAACTTGCTGAAGCTTCAAGTGTTCCCGTGCCTACAAATTTTGCCTAGTAAGTATTTCTTGTACAGCAAAGGCAATATCCCTGTTAGAGAAAATGTCAGTACAAGCAGAGCTTAGCACACCCTTATTTACCCTGTAATCTGTATTGGTTCCAGCTGCGGTATTGGAATTGTCATCTTGCTCCATGAACCTTTTGACAGGTAAGGTCCTGATTCACGGTTCCTTACAAGCTAACCCACTTATCAGCTGAGACAGGGCGCGTATCTCCTCCAAAGGTGGTTCTGTTAGGAGGCGTGTTCAGAAACTGGTACATCAGAAGGAATGTTGTTCTCTGGTATATAAAGTACCCTTGTTCAGCTGTGGATCGAAAGGTACTGTTAGAACAGTTGTCATGAAAAAAACTCCTGTGACAGCTTTGCAGGTTTAAGGTGAGATTGCAAAGCAGTTAGACCGAGAGGCCTCAGCTGCACTCGAGCTTTAGTCATGGTGAGTTCTCTGTGTTGTGTGTAATTATCTGTGGTTTTCTGCTGTTGGAATGTGAGAAGTGTTTGATTGTTTTGCTTGTTTGTGCAGTTGCTTTCAAAGAGAGAAGCTGGATGAGGTTCCCTTCTGATTGGTATTGCCGCTCAGCATCAGCATGGTGTTCAGTAAATACATTCTTTAAATACAGCATTGTAAATCATACTAGATGGGATAATATCGTAAATGGCAAGAAAGGCGGCATTAAAAAAAGAAAAAGCCTGGTTCGCACCACCCTACCCCCTCCCTTTTTTTTTAAGACTAATTTTTCTTTGTAGTGCATAATGATGATAACATTGCAGGCTTTTTTCCTACTCTGTCCTTTGCAGATTGACTCTTATTGCTCACAGTTGTACATTATCTTTGTTTATCGGTGTAAATCAACAGTGCTATTCCTGAACAATGGAGATAGCAACAGACAGACCTTTGAAGCCAAATTTGCAGACTGAGAAAGAGTGTTGTACAGAAACATGTTGAAAAAGATAACCGGCAGGGGTTATCAGGGGCTGCTGCTTAGCCCCCTCCAGAGGAGATCATGGAAAAGGCTGTGTACCAGTATTTTCTAAAACATTCCTACACAGCTGCCAGGGCACTTGATGGAAGGTTCATGCACACATTAATAATTTTTACAGGAAATAACACTATAAACAGGTGAAATATCAAAGCAACAGCATTTCAATATAAGTGGGAATTAGATTTCTTAGGATTTCAAATGTTAAATAATTGTGGTTTTCCCTAGGGCTGCAGCTCTTTGCATGGTCTGTCTGCATAGAAAGCTGACTTTGGACAACTTCACAGAGAAGTTCTTAAGCATCCAAATGAAATGTAATCTGTAGAATGCAGAAGGAAATATCAATCCATACAATGAATAATGTTGTCTTCAGTGGCAAGCACTACTTGTTGAGATGGGGTTATAAGTTCAGCCAGTAGTCCCTAAAATTGTATTATACAGATAACGCACTGAAATTATTTTATATTGTGCTGGCTAAAAGAGCTGGTGTACTTTTTCCATCAAATAGCAACCACAAAAAAAGGTTGGAAATATATTGGAAAAATAAGAAGCCAGTATTGGTTTGCAGTTGCAGTGATTGTGCTGGATGAAAATAGCTGAGCTGTGGATAAAAAAAAGTTATCCAACAAGTGAAATAATTGAAAAGCAGTATCAGTTCCTAAAGAAACGTGTGTTACGCTTTTCCAAAAATCATAGCGTTGCTGTGTTTTTAGTATATAGAGCATTCATCAGCGTAGTCTCAAATCAGAGTTGGTCTCTCTATGGCAAATGGGTGTGGCTGCTTGGATTTCTTTTGCTTGCAATGAACAAGATTCATGTCCATTCAAACTTGTCTTTCAAGTGATATGGGAATAGTTTTGATTGTATTTTAAAAACTTTATTTCTTTCCTTTTTCTGAACAAAATAAAGGGAAACAGAGTGTTTCTTGTCATTTTAATTTGTCTTTTTCCTGCCACTTTATGAAATATCTGTAACTTAGGTATTTAAGTCTGTAGGTCTCAGATACTTTTAACTTAGTTGATTTTTTTTTTTTCTACATGATTCAAGGTTTCTTTTCCACCACTGTTTTTTCATGAGCCCCTCCCAGAAGTTTCAGGGCTAATTGTTCTGCAGGAATATAAATGTGTATTAGATATATATGTACATCAAATGATGAATGGTAAAATATTTGCCCTGCCTGCATGATCTGCTTAAGAGTTCTGAAAAATTATTTACAGTGGACAGATAAAAGCAACTCCCGTATCCTTCTAGGACTACTCAGTACAGGATTTGCTGTTTCTGCTATGCCTTTGCGGTTGTCAGTTTGTACCTCTAACAGTTTTTCTTGAGCATGCCTGTTTTTTTTTTCTTGGCAGTGGTTTTGTTGTCTAGTCTAGAAGGCAGAGCTGTCATACCACAAAAAAAAGAAATTGTTCATTAGTTTGAGAGATGAACTAAACCTCCATTTGTATTCCAAGAGCTTAAAAAGTACAAGGAGAATGGACAATCATATCTTCACAAGGTGCCTTTCTTAGGCTGATAAGGAGCACACTCTATACATCACATTAACTCATCACTGTCATATCCTTGGGTGTACATGACAGTGTCATTTAAGAACAGAAAACACACAGGGAGCAAAAGGGATATGATTCTTGAAATTGTTTGAGCAGTACCTGAAAAATTGGAAAGCTAGCCTTTAGTATAAGGAAAAAAAATAGAAATGTTAAGTCTGCCTTCTTTATTTTGTCTGTGAGAGAGAAAAGTGAAAACTTCTCATTATTAAGATAACTATCTTTCCAAATGCTGCTTTGCTAATTGGTACAACCAACCCTAAGGTGTCTGCACTGTTTTACAGGGTGTGCTAGGACCTGTGATAAGCATTTCCTTTAGGAAAAGCTGTACACAATGTGGCAGTAAAGGGAATGTAATATCATCTGCTTGTCTAGGATGTCTTGGCATAAATGTGTCTTTTTGAAAGGTGTTTTTTGCATATTTTTCAGACGAGCAAATCTGTTGAGCTTTGTGCTTCTTATTATATAACATTTATGTTTTTACAGTCTGAGCATGACCTCAGGTTTTTATTTTGGTTTTAGTAAAGTATTTGCTGAGTGTACCCCTGTAAAGCCTGAGACACGTTCCTGTCTTCCAGCTCTGGAAGACTTGTAGTCACACTCTTCAGTTCACATGGGAGATTTAAATGCTTGGTCTTTTGAGTAGAAAATATTTTCTTTAGTACTTTTAGAATTCAAAATCACTGGAATTTGCTCTGTATAAAATTGTAACTTCCTGAGAAAATATTGGCACAAATGGTAGAAGCAGTTAGTTTTTGGAACTTTTGTTAACATTATTCATTTTCTCTGTTTTATTTCTCCTTTTACTTCATAGTTAGAGGCTAGTGGACAAAGCTAGCTGGGGGCTGAAGGGCCTATTTTGGAATCTAGCAAAAACGGCAATGACTTAGAAAAGAGATTATGCCGGGGGGGTGGGGGGGGTCAATTCCTTGAACTGAAGAAACAATTTTAGGAGCTGTGACTTATTTTGTTGTTTGGCTCTGCAAACTAGTCAATTCTGGCACTTTGGTGGACCAGCTTCTGCTGATGCATATCTTGCATGTATTCACATATTTATAGCTTTACAGAAAGCAATTAAGAGATCCATTTGAGTATTTGTGAAAGTTAAGGTTTATAATTTCCATTGGTAGTTGGATGGGACTGTCTGATTGCAAAATCTTTCTTTGACTATGAAGATTTTGTACAGACGTGATTATTCTATATGATGGTGCTCTGAAATCCACAGCTTGAGAAAAAATTATCTCAGTCAAATTGGGAAGAAATATATTCTGCAAACTTTCATTCAGAGAGGAGGCATCTTACTTTCTCTTCCTTCTGAGAACTGTGTGTCTGAGCTCAAATTTGTCTGGATGCATATATGTATATCTTACAGACATTGCTATTAATGCTGGTTTAGGAAGTAGTGTTAAATCTCCAGTTATATTAATGTCTCAGGAAAAGTCCATTTTTATCTGCATAGTACAGTAAAAGGTAACTGTTATTTAGAAACTGCTCACAGCAGCACATGAACCTGGCATTTCACTGTCTGGGAGTGTGACTAAAGTTCCCATCTCTTCCCAGAGATTTGGTCTGACTTTGGTTTTGCTTCTTTTTTTTTTTTATTTGAAGTGCTGATTGAGAAAACATCTAGTGAGCATCCCAGCTGTCCGTTCATAGGCAGTAGAGTGGAATAGCTTTTTCAGTCATTCCAAATCAAACCCCCAAACTCCATAGTTCACTGATCTAACAAGTAAGAACTAAAAGCTTGCCTGATGTCAACTACTCCAGCATTTAAAAGAGGGCCCAGAACACTCTTGTAGTCTTACTCACTTTGCTAACCCTGCCTTTTGAAAACAGCTCTGGTAAATATTTATTTAGTTGCCATAATACAGTATGGGTATGTCTTTTGGCCTCAGCATTTAGGCTGAGTTAGGCCACTGCTGCTAAGGGCTTTAAGTCTTTAGCTCAAATGGTAAAGATTTATGGCTTTATATCACCAAGTGTATTTCTAGAGGCTTATCCTGGCACTGTTATTTTTTGGGTTTGTAACTCCGCTGTATTGTCATCTTGTATAACTTGCTGTCAAAGCACATGCAGGGTCATGTGTTATGGTCTGTTCAGAGCAACAGTCCGTTTTGCTAGTTAAATATTTCTCTCCATGAGTTGGAAGAACTACGCTGCATATCGGAAACTTGCAGTCAAACCTGCTGATGAGTATTTACTTTTCTCATGGCTGAATACTTAAAGTTAGCATGTGATTTGGGAGTAAGCTTTGGAATTAATTTCTGTGTTGTTCAGCAATAGGAAAAACTTGGAAACTGGGATGCCACTTTGTTTGTAGTTTAGTTTTCAGATTGGTTTTATTTCAATTTTAAGACAGGAGAAGAGCATCTAGAGTAAAAAGATTTTTGCTGTTGTTAGAGCATGAAAGATGCTGCCTTTAAACTCCAAGTCAGAGACTGAATAAATACTTCAAGTAAGGAAGCCTTATTTTTACTAGTTTCACTGTTGACCCGAAGATCACTTTTTCCATCATTCATGACAAGGGATCAAACAGGCTGGCTGCAACACAGTAAAATGCATTCCAGTCCTTTGGTATTGTCAGGTTGTGACTAGAGCTTGATCAGATGAGAATGACTGACAGAATGACATACACCTATATTTTTTCTTTTTTTTTTTTTTTTAACTCTTCTGTAAAATATACTTGAAGTCTAAAATTAGGGCATAGTGTTCTCAACAGAATGCTGACTGCGGCACAAACTTGGACAATGCAAACATTCTCACTCCTGGAGCTGAATCAGTTGGAAACAGCAGCTAAAAAGGCAAAGTGGAAATACCATTGAGTTGTCTCAAGCATTTAGTAGCAATGAGCTGTATTAAAATAACTTGGTGAAATTAACTGATGCTTTTTGTCATTTATTTCACATAGCAGTTTTAATGCGTGTGCCAGTGCCTTATCTTGCAGCCAAGAAAATGAGTCTCTTTCTGCACTGAGGTTCTGAAGCAGGCTGATCTGCCTAATACATTATTGTAGAGATTTGTTTCTTAATCTACAATGGAGATTTTGAAGTATTGGCCGTTTTTAGCAGGCTGATTTAGTTTTGCTTTGCTTTAAGAATATACAGAATAAGGCTGCTGTAATTAGAGCTTGGTGGTAGTTTTTGGCAAGTCCTGAATTATTTGTGCAGGAGTATTGTGCTGAGAGAACGCGATGCATTTTGAGGGAGGGGAAGTGAGAACAACATGCTGATTTACTTGTGTGCTAATATGACTCATTTAGCATAAACTCTATTATAAGGGAGTTTTGTTGTTTGTGGGTTTTTTTTTCTGGGTAGTTTGGTGTTTTTTGTTTGGTGGTGGTTGTTGTTGGTTGGTTGGTTGGTTTTTAAAAACAAAAACCTGTCAGGTTTCAAATCAGTGTAGAATCACCAGAGAACTGTATGTCTCCCTTTGACCCACAAGGCCCTAGCAATTCTCTGTGGCTTTGGGTCAGCAGTTTACAAACACTGCCTGGACCAGTGATCTGTGAAATCAATCTCTGAGTCTTCCTGATGCTGCTTTTGAACAGTTTCATTGATGGCAAATTAGAAATGTCTGTGAGGCCTCGGGATTGGATTATAAAAATTCTAAAACTTAAAACATGCAGAAGTCAAAATGTAGGTTAAAAATTCTTGGAAAGTTTTGCTGCTCTTTGAATGAGAAAATTTTGCTCCAGAAATTTTTTTGGAGGTGTGTTTCAAGATACTGAACAGGAATGTTTAGGTAAAATTATGATACTGCATAAATATATCCAGAATATTTTGTCCATCTTAGAAATGAAAACTACTATCTGCGGCAGTCCGCTGGCTGGCTAGTTGCATGTTAAAACTAGTATTTTGTGCATTCAGAAATACTTAACCTATGCATTCTGTGAATGTGTAAGATAGATCCATTTATATACAGAGCTTCCTAGTTCATGAACAGTCAATGGCTTTAAATGTAGAAGTCCAGTGAAATAGCAGTTATACCTGCCACGTGATCTGCTCATTGTGTTGAAAATATTTGTTTAAAGTTGAATTGTGAGGTTTTCCTCACATCTAGTTTCCTACCTGTGCTAGTAAAATGTGCTTTCTGTTGTTGCTTCAAACATCTGTGACAACTGGCCTATTGTTCCCAACCTGTGCCAAGTTGTGTTTCATATTAAATATTTTTTTTTCAAAACCAATTGTTTGGGGAGGAGTTAATTGCATACTGACTCCAGCTAGCATGTTTCAGCCTGGCAGTGTATTTGGATATTCTTGTGAAGGCCCATACCTTTCCAGTTCATCTACCAACTTTTGCCCTTATATTTTCTTTCAACCCAGCATTGCATGCTCTCTCTAAAATATCTATAAAATATCACGTGTTCTGGATTGTAGGATTCGCCTCGTTGTAGGTGAAAACTTAATGTGTTGTGGAAACCCTAGTCCTGCCAATGTGCACTGAAAAATTGATGGAACCTGTCACAAGATTTGATACTGTTGGCTTTTACTAATGACGAATCAACTGGGAGCAATCAACTGATGCTTTCAGGTCTAGGAAGTCATATAGGGTGCCTTCCTCAAACCTCCAGCTGTATGTGAGAGTAAGAGCAGCTGTTTGAAATGTCGCAGCCCTCTGGGGACTGGCCATACAAGGAGCACTCTCCTCACAAAGATAGGTCTGTCTGATTCATGTGTTGCATATGTGTTAAAGTTCATGGGGCTCTTTGTCTAGATGTCAGCTACGCGTGCGTCTAATCTTTAAGGTGTTTGAAAGCCCCTCTAGATATTATTAGAATGGTAGAAAGGAAATGAAAAAGAGGGAAAACAGACTTACTGAATATTTCAGTGTTGTTTGCCAAATCGCATTTTGGGATTCATTCTATTTTAAATACTACAGTGGCTGCCAAAGCTGGCAAACTGTGATCCCCTTTGGAAGGGGGAGGAGACTTCATGACTTCTCTGTGGAGGAGGGATTTTGTTTCATTTTCCTGTTGCTTTGTTTTTCCTTTTGTAGTGAACAAAGCCATTCTGGGGAAGAAGAGTAGAAAAAGCCAGTTTTCAAAGCTTTTTCAGAAATTTTGCAAAACAGTGGGTTTGATTTACACTTCAAATGTCGTTTCCTGTCTTCTCACATGATTTGCATACCTTTAAAAATAGTTTATTTTATAGGTATCCTTTTTTTATAGGTGTCCTTTCTTCAACTAGTACTGGTCAGGGTATTGTTTCCTTGATTATTTCCAAGTGCACATAAGCAAGAAGGGATCAAATTTAACCACCAAGCAATTGGCCAGGTTTGCAGAAAGGAAAACTGATTAGAATCACCAAAAAAACAGGCTGTACAGAGAGTAATACATATGTTTAAATACCTGAAACCTACAGTTTAGAAAGATAAGATGTCTGAACAGCAAAAAGAAAAGGAAAAAAAAAAAACAAACCACCTGGGAGCCAAAAAATATCTGGGTTTTCTTCCTGCCTTTGTCATGCCTCACTTGTAGCCTTGGAAACTGAGACAAATAGGTTAAGAAACTTGCTCATTCTTAAAATGGAGATAAGATGAAATGCACAGCTTTTTTTAGACTCACTTATTCTCTGCAAAGTGCTTTAAGTGAACTGTGTTCGGTTTTTTAATAGTGCGGTCTATATGATGAACTTGTTTATTTAGGACTTGAGACAATGAACCCATGCTTAGCTGGGTTACTGTGCCTGGCTGTTAGACAGAGCCTTTGTTTTATTTAATCTGTCAGTCTTTCCAGGTTTTCTCGTTATCTTTTCTGTCAGGAGGGTGTTGGGTGTTTTGGCCAAACTAGACAATTCTCAAACTTTCAGCAGGATTTGAAGTATCTCCAGTACATAAGCACATCGACGAGTCAGGAGTACAGAGGAGGTGGCTGGCTCTTTGCTTTTCAGACTAGCTCTCATTTTTCCTCAAGGAGCATAAACCAGGAATTCAAGATTGTGGTATCAAAACATTGGAAAGTGTTCCTGGCAAATTGATCAACTGTGAAATAGTTATGAGCTCTTACTTTTTAAATCTGAAGGTGACACTTCTAGGTTTAGTGAAGTTCTGTACCTAGAGCTTTTGGTTTATAGGCTCTCTGGCTCTTCTGTGCTGTTTATATTAATGCAGCTCATTTGTAGGCAGTGCAGACACTTTTAGAAATGGTAAGATTGTGTAGACATTTAATGGCTAAGGATAAATTGCACAGCTGTGGACACTATTTATACTTTTGTATATAGAAAAGAGTGTATCATGAAATAGGCATAGCTCAGTGTTGAGTTATTTTTCACATTTTTTTTCATCTTGATGAGGCCTTGCCAGCTTTTAGTATTACAGATTAAAAAGTGTTAGTGTCCATATCTTAAGAAAAAACTCGTGTGTTACCCATTTTAAAAATAAGAAGAGAACACTGTTTAGAAAGGTGAGAGAAGGTAGATGGGCTGAAGTAAAATGTTTAAAAGTCTTAGTAAGGAATTCTAGAAACCCTCTGTAAGATTTCTGGGCTTAGAGTAGTAGTTCCTAATTATGTTAAGGGAAACTGTGAGAACTTAAATATGATTTAAAATGGCCAGGACTTGGTAAAAGACAGAGTGAACAGTAACTCAAACACCAAGTTAGTTTACAGATTAAGGATGGAAACCTCTGCAAAGGATACACCCCATTCAGAAGAAAGAAATGTCCAAGCCCACAACTTTTTGTAAAAGAGCAATTTAAAGCAATTTCTAACTTTCTAAAATATGTAAGGAAAAATAATTATATTTTTAATAATTATATCTCAGCTGAAGGACCCAGAGAGGCAGCACATTGCTTGTAGATGCGTTAATGATGGGAATCTTTTAGAAGACAACTTTAAAGGACAAAAGGACAAACACAATTATAGGATGTGTAAAATGGAAATTAGGCACTGAGACAGAAACAGAATTGCTTCAGAGATGAGAGGCTAGGATAAATTAAGAGCTACCAGATACCATCTCCGAAATACTGGAATGTAATATCTTTGACAGTTGCTTTGAAAAAAGTTCAGTAATGAAAAGCAGGAAATTGCAGACTATATAGTTCTGTGGGCCTAGCTTATATATCTTGCACATTGATTGTGGATAATTTTGAGTTGGCCCCTATTTTATATCTGAAAAATTCCATAAAATTACTTAAAGTATCTCTGAATGCCTGTCCATTCTCTAGAGATATAGTTGAAACATTGTAGTTGCTTCCCTTTTCTCCCTTCATGCTGTAAAATCCACATGCTTGTTCTGTCTCAGATTGCTGTCTCTTATGGGAAACAGGGGATAGGTTTAGTGGGTGAATTATGAAGTAATTTGATCAAGGGTTCAGAAGATATGATCGTTCCTCTCTTTTCTTCCCTTGTAATGTCAACACTGTGGTTTTTAAAAAAAATAATAATTTGCACGTATGCTCTGAAATTCCAACTTTGGCTCTGACTTGTCCTAAGCTGTTACCGCTTTGTTGGGGTTGATCTGATATGGGTTACTATTTGACAGCTCTTGTCCCTCTAAGAAACTAATTTCCAAGTTATATCTTACAAAAGCTCGATCAAAAGATAAAGCTTGAGCTAATAAGCTGAACAGCTTACTGACATCAAAGAGAAAATGGAGTGGGGCAAAGCTGAGAGCCTGGAGCACTGGTGCATTCCCAGAACCTTTCTTGTGGATGCCTGTTGCTGACCATTGTGTGTCTCATTACCACTGCTATTTCTAAAAATGAGGCCGTTTAGTACCAAAAAAATAAAATCTAGTTAACAAAGATTTTTTTTTTTTTTTTTTTAGAATGTTTACTACATTTGCTTTTGATTCAGGTATTTATGAAGTTCTCACAGCTGCCAGCCACATTTCCTTCACTCAGTTCTGCTCTCTGTTGGCACAGACTGATAAATTCTTTGTATGTAAAGTGGAGCCCACGAAGAGGATATTGTCCCTTGCCTTTCAGTCATCCCTCAGCTACAGGTTACTGCCCCTGCCTCCAGGATGCAGACTGGAGCTGCAATACCTCTTAGTTGATTTTGGAACAGAGTGAAGCAGATTAGTTTACATCACTGTTAGGGATTTAAACCTCTTAAAGCTAGCTTGCTTTACATTGCACTGAAATGAGCTCACACAGTCATTCACCATATTCTCACTGAGACAGTAGCTTCGTAAATCACTCCATCTGACAAAAGCAAGTTGTTAGTTCTTGACTGATACTTTCAGCCCACTCTCAAATGATGTGGTTTTTTCCATTCTTCAGATGACTGGTAACGTTAAAAAAACAATATGTGGAGGCAGTAGGAAAATCTATCAACCCATTCCTTTAAGACAGACGTTGTTAGGCTGAGTGAACAGTATTGGGCTGTGCCTTCTCTGTTTGACAGTACACCTCTGCTGCACAGACCCAGAAATGGCCTTCTGTGTTAGGCTTCTGCAGTGGGTTCTTTTGAGAAGAATCCCTTTAATACGTTGCCATCTTTTTGAATGAGACATTTGAAGAGCAACTTTTCTTAAGCGTTTAGATGGGTTTATACATGTATGTCTCTTTCATCGCATATTTAGCTTTTCCCACTTTGTGCATTTCAGTCCAAGAATGTGCATTGAAGGAGTTGGTGGAAGATTGCTAGCTGGCGTGGCAGCCTGATGGGGCCCTGCTGTGGAAAACCTGCATCCTCTAGATTCTTTTTAAATTGCACGGCGTTAAGTGATTTGTGATTCCAGCCTGAAAAGCCCTACCACTACCTTAGACTTAGTAAGACAAATGAATGTTTGGCTTATTGCTGCCATGTTAGGGAACCACTGTATGAAACATGCTGTAAATTTAGCTCATGACTTCATGGCAACAGCTATTTAAGCTTCACTGTCCTTCAGACACTTACACAAAGGCAACTGCATCAAGTCTCAATATGATAGCAGTTTGCTTCTGCTTCCTGGGATGATAGGAGAGATAAGATTCATAAATGGTACAGTACAAGCTAATTAAATGTTCTTTAAATGTCTCTTATTAGACAAATTGTGAGCATTACCCTGGTGACTGTGTTCAAATCCATTGATAGGACAATCCAGCTGTAGTTTTGAGGTTCTCTGTGTTATCACATTGCAGTCTGGGGGGCTCTGGCATGCAGAAACTTTTGATGATGAGCTCATTGGTTGATTTATTTGCTCTGAAGCAGTAAGTGTGAATATTTGTTTCAGACTTCTAGGTTTTTAAATAGCCTTTTTTTTTTTTATCAAATGTATAGGAAATTGCTCATTTTCTGAAAAGATTGTGTTATGAAATGTATAACAACTAAAAGACTGCACCAAGTGACAGAATTTAACAAAACTTGGAACCTGATAGCAAAGGAGGGGGCATCACCTTATATTCTGCTGGTTTCCAAACAGTAGTGAAATGGTGTGTGATGTAGCACTAGTTAATGCAGTTTCAAATGCAACAATAGTGTGAGCAGTCAGGCTTTTGCATTCCAAAAAACTCTTCAACAGAAGGAACAAAAAGATTTAGAGATGACTTTGTATAGCCTTGGCTTGTAATGATACCTGATCAGTCTCTGTGAAGACAAAATAATGTTAATAGATGGGGGGGGACATAAGTTCTTCATAGAAGTATTTCTTTCATGAGTCTTTTTATTAAATTAAGGAAAACAGAGTATAGCTCTAAAGAGGTTTTGTAATAGGAAATTTTAAAGGTATTCAAATTATGAAAGGATATCACCAGTGATACAGAAGTGTAGTTAAATATTTATGCTACTGTAAAATCATACTTTCTGTGTGCTTACACAAAGCCAAGCATATTTTTTGTGTTCCTCTTGTGCATTTCTATTCTGAGATTTGGGGTCAGGGGTAAATGAATGACTCTCATGTGCATCCAAGATCTTAAACCCTGTTTTGTCCTCTTCCTGTTGTGCAATCAGTTTCCCAGGAGTTTGTCAGTCATAGCAGAGTAATGTCTTGGGGTATTTTATGGTTCCCTTCTGGAAGGCGGAAGGCATCTGTACCATGGTCATGTATATAGTCTATCAGTACTCCTGGAAATCTCTTATCTGAGGTAGAAGGCATTGCAAGAATCCTTATAAAGAACACATCAGGTGGAGAAAACATACTTTTCTCTATAATGATTGTGTAGGAGTTAAATACCATCTCAGTTTGATGACTTCTGTAGGGAAAAATGTTAAAGCTGCGTATCTGATGGAACAGGAGCTATACTTTTATTAATATTTGGCTGTAAGCAGCCAGACTGGCGATGTCTGTGTTAGGAACCAAGCCCTTCACCTTAATAATCCTACTACATTAATGCACTGGTGTTCTGTGATACAATGGTGGGTTTCACCTGAGAATGAAAACCCTCTCTGGAGTCTGACCAGCCTTTTAACCAGTGTTTACAAGGAATGAATTATGTTTGGAGTTATGAGCTGAATAAGAAGAGCTCAAGTGTATTATAGTCAAAAAAATCCTTCAGTTTCCATAATAATCGATGTTGCAATGTCCTACTGAAACTTCCTTACTGTCTTGATGCTGAACTCCTACAAGCAGACATGAAGTCAAAGAGAATCAGGAGGAGGAGGATTGTTTTTGTCACGCAACTGTTGCCAATGAGATTCTTGGCTGCCATCAGGAAGGTAATTTTACTTAATGTCTGTGATAAGCTACAAATTCAGACATACAAAAATGCTGCCTTAAAATATCACACTGTCAAGTCCTGTGCACCTCTCATCTTTTATCCCAAAGAGCTGTTTAGCTATCCAGAGCATCAGAAGCAAGAAAATGGGTCCTTTCAAGGTTATAACTCCTCATGCTTGGATAATGCAATTCAGAAGCACATAAACACAACAAATCAAAACCTGTGAAATGATGCACGGCTTCATGCTTCTGTAATTTTGAAGAAGTACATCTAGATTTTAATTCTGCCACTCCAAAGAGCCCTTGAAGTATGTCAGGTATTTATAGCTTTGGATGTTTCACTTGTACACGAGGGAGTTAATGACTCACACCTTCTCCAAACAATTGAAGTGCATCCTGAATAGGAGAGAAAACATTCCTTCCTCTGCTCAAGTACTGATTCACGTTCTGATTCACATTTGTTTGTTGTCTTGTAGCAAACACCATTTGGCATGTTTACTCCTAGGTCTTAATTACCCTGCAGCAGTACTTTTCTCTCCATAGATCTTACTTCCTTTCCTTCACTCAGCTGTAGCACGAAACAGCACCAAAATTAATCCAAAAATAATAGCCGTGTTCTTCCTTCCATCGTTCCTCCTCCCCCCAGCTGCATGCTTCTGCCTCTTCCCCTGTCACCAGCACCTGTGGACCCTCCACTGAACTCAGTTCAACTTGTGAAAGCAACAGAAAATTAATCCAGTGAGGAAAAGACAGTTTTAGCAGTAGGCTTGCAATTCTAATTGACTCCATTAGGAGGCTCATGCACATCAGAACCAGCACAGAGGAGGGAGTCAGGCTGGCACCGGGGTCATGGTAAGTGGGAGGGACCTATGCAATATCCCTATGTCAAATATAATGAAATAACAGTAAGCTGTTAATTCTGCTCAACCACAGCTTTTGTTAAAGATTTATGTTGCTTTTTGACCCCGAAGGAGCTCATCTGAGTCAGGCAAAGGTAGGGCTGAAGCATGTTGGAAGGTAACAGAACATGCTCCAGGGCTGGAAGAGAAGGAAATGGCACTATTGTCTCTGGCTGTGGCTAGCCGTGTAATCCTTTAAGTTTACCTCGATCAGCAGCCTCAGTCTGTGGCTAGTGTTTTGGCAGGCATATTGCATAAGCCATTTTCAAGAGCTGCCCTACTCATCCTGCCCCTTAGCACACATACTCGTATAGCTGCATCACGAAATAGATCCCCGAATAACCAGGAATGAGATGAGTGATGCTTATTTAGCTGAGTGACTGCTTACCCAAACCAGTTTAACCTGCAGCCATGCAGAAGGTTGTCACCATCACCAAGAATGAGTTATGTTAGATGTTTTTACATCTCCTTAGCCATATTAGTGTTCTCACCTACTTACCAAAAATTCATTGCTCCCTCATTTGTGCTGAAAACAGATTCCTAGGGCTACACTAGAAATCAGGCCATGGGATGGGGAGTGTGTCAGTGGACCCAAAGGAGCTGCAGATCTGCAGAATGGTGGCAGGAGGATTTGGTAGAGCTGGGTGAGGAGATGACAGCATTCCAAGTTGAGTGTGTCACAGCAGAAAATGTTATCTTCTGTGCTCTCAGATTTCTGATACTTTTATTTGAATTAAAAAGTTAAACAACAGATTACTAACTATGTCTCTAAAAATACAATGAAACATAAGCTAAATGGGGCATTTGTGGTGAAATCTAGGATGTGGTTAAAATTAAGTTATTTTCAGAGCTTAGTGAAGCAGCATGCTTTGAATTTTCAGTCCTACGTACTGTTGTAAATGTTATCTGTCCTTTGCAGAAGAATTCCTATCAGGCTAGATCAGATCTCTTCAAGATGGTCTACTTTCCATGGGTTTTGTTACCCAGTCAGTCCTCATTCTGTTCATTCCTCTGCCCTTTATTTCCACCTCTTCCTGTTTTTCATCCTCCTTCCCTATAGGCTCGAATGCAGTCTGTTTCCCTAAATGTCACTCTCCTACTGAAATGAGCCACTGGTACTTACTCATTATTCTCCCACACCCAAACACCACAGATTTGCTTCCCCTTTTGATAATTTTTGCTGTTGACCCGTTACAAGGATGTCTTGCTTCTGCTTCATGAATTCCCCCAATTAAATATTTTAACAGGCAATCAATACTAGAAGCAGTTTTGCAAAACAATCTAGGAAAAACACTGGTAGGGAACTAGCAATCTTCCTTTGCCCAGAATAAACTAATATACAAACCCCAAATTTCCCCACCACATCCTGCACAAATGTCTATCTTCACACAAATAAAAATATTTAAAATATTATGAGATTCCTGTGGGTTCTTTAAATGAAATGACCTTCTCTTGCTATCCCAGGTTTTTTAAAAAAATAATAATAATAATAATTCAAACCCCAAAATGCTTTCCTGAACCAGTCTAACTAGACCACACAGATTGCAGTATGCATGTTATAAGGACAGTGTTGTGCTGTAATCGAGTTTATTAGAGAACTCTGGAGTGAAGCCATCTATAGACTAGACGGATTAGGACTATGACAACTGGAAGCTGTTTCTTTCTGTCATCCTTCTCTACGGCATTTGAAAAAGTAATTGAGCTAATATCCCTCATACCTTAAAGCTGTGCCTTAAGGGAGCCATTATGTTCACTCCTCTTTGTGCATAGGCTAAATTTATTTTATAATCAAGCGTTGTTAATGCAAGAAAAAACATCTGCCTTTTAATGCTGGAAAACATGAGTAGAATTTGCCTTCTGAGTACGTTGCAAGCGGTGTTGCAGTTCTGGAAGAATCATTTGTTATTTAGGTTTTGGGGGTTTAAAATAATGCTCTCCAGTATTCAAAATTTTAGAAGTTTCATCTTCGTGGAATTAGGAATATAATAGAAAATGTGTTTATTTTTCATAAACAGAAAAAACACTTGTTGGAGTACTTTCTTACTTGTACTCTCCTACTGCATATAAGTAAGTGAAACTTGTCTGTCATCCCTCTCATCAAAACCAGCCATGCTCCTAGGCTGCATGGGCCTTCAGATAGTTTTGATCATCTTTATAGTATTTGGAAGGGCTCATTTTTTACAAGTAAGGTTGTAACGTGTTGCAGTCAGTGGTTAGTCTCGCTGGTTTCGCATTATTAATGAAAATCAGAATAAAAAGCCTGTCTGTTTACTGTCAGGCTCTTGTAAAAGGAGTTTTGTCTCAAAAACATTTTGCCAGGATTATTTAGTAATTTCATACTGATGTGCCAAACACTCACTAAATGTTAACAAATAAATTTGGCTATGACAGTAAATATCTGTTGACATAATGCATCGCAGCAGTTGTATTTTGTTAGCTTCCAATTCTTATTCTTTCCTTCATGGGTTGTTACACATGCATAAAATACAAATGGGTTGTCCTGTATACATATATTAATAACTTTAGTTACTTCCTCCCTCTAGATGCTGAATTAGGTGTCATTTTCCCACAAGTTCAGTATAACTGGGCTTAGTGAATTTGTTATCCCGTTGGCTCAGTCCAAACTCAGCCACGTAAAAAATGATCAACCTGAAGTGCTGTCTGTCTTGTAATGACTACATCCTTTTTGCGAGAGTCTAACAAAAAAGGTACAAAATTTCTCCCCAAAATAAATTAATGTCTTTAGGAACTAGCTGATGATTTTGGGATTTTGTTCAGAGAACTATTCCAACCTTTCAAAATCTTCAAACCTGGAAGCCAACTGTTAATGTGTATTCAAGAGAAAAGCTACTGACAGAGTAAGAAAATGACTGCCCTTTTTCTGTTCAGGATAAAAAGACACAAAGCAAAACTGAAGTGATCAATTTAAAGCAGTATGAGCATTCTCTTTCCTGTGACTTTTACTTGGGGGCAAGGGGGAAGAAATTAATGATGTGATTCTGTGAGAATTTATTGAATATGTGATCTGTAAAGTAACTAATTGGGCTTTTACAGATTGATTATATTCTCAATAAACTGGGATGATTCAAAACAAACCCCAGCTTCTTGCAAAAGCTTGGAATAATTCTTGCAAGAAATGTGTATAGGGACAAAATTGCCTAATGAACTTGGTGGTATTTGGTAACTACCTGCCACATGTCAATAAATATTTTATAATTATGGATCAGTTATCTAATAGATTTCACAGTAATAGGTCTGTTATCTGTTCAGATTGGAGCTTTTATGATGTTGGTCATCCTTCTGGGACTTAAAGGGAGATGGAAGTGCTTGAGGTCACTGGAAAATTTTAAGCATTAGGGTAGAAAGATAAGATGTGTGGTGGAAATACAAGTCTATTTGTTCATGTTTGGAGAAGGTGGATAGCAGTTTTTGCAGTTTTGTTGTCCTAACTGTCCTTTTATTTGGTTGCTGGTTGTTGAGAGGAGACACAACAACAAAATCCATTTTTTAGAATACCAATATGATATATGATTTATAGGAAATTAGTACAATGGAGTAAATATTAGAATTTATGAAAAAGGTGTTGTTATTCCATGCCCAGTTCAAGTTTTTTACCAAAGAATTATCATAATATTTGGAAGAGAGTTTTCTCTAAATGCATTTCTATAGTCAGAAATAACTTGTAAAAAAGATGAAATGACAGGCTAGGAAATTAGAGTTGCTTCTTCCATATAATCTTGAAGTGGAATAATATTAAAAGCATGAAGCTGTTTACAAGTGAACATCCCAGAGGTACTTGAGTATGGTTCAGCAGATGCAGTTTTGTGATTGTGTTAAACTGCTCTTAGGCAGTACTGCCGGAGAAAGGGGGTCTCAGCAGCATTTAGCACTTGTGCAGATGTGTCCAGCTGAATTGCGTTCCTAATCTGGATAGAAGTATCCTGCTGGGGGGGATTAGTTTCAGGCCAGATTAGGAACCACATCTATCTAGCTGATTACACAACCCAGCAGCACTTGCATCAGCTACAGCTGGAACACGTGGCCAAAGAAGTGGAGGGTTAGTCCCTTCCACTGGAAGTGCAGGTTTTTATCTTCTTACACAGACTGTAAATCTGCACCATAAGAAATGTCTTGTTAACGTGCTGATGGGCTCAGAAAGGCACAGCTACCTGCACACTGTTTAAAGAGAAAATCAAAGATCCCAAAGCTTGTTGCTTTAAACATATTTGAGTATTCAGTAATAGATCATTTTGAAAGTCAATTTATAACTGAATAAATATAGATGTTTTCTGCCCCAAAACCCAGTAAACATGTTTTGTACCTTTGCAAGCTGAAAAAGTCTCTGTTGTTCATAATATTTTGTACACTGCTGTATTCATACTACAAAATTTCACCCCCTTTTTAGCTTCAGATTAAAAGTTTGATACGGATGTCAAGACTTCTAAGATACTAGGAATGAGAGCTGTCTGTTTAACAGTGAGATGAAATATGGTGGATTAAACTGTAATTTTGTTTTCAGCCTTCCATATATATTTTCAGTTAGGTAGTTATACCTTGAGATCTAATCTGTCATTCTAGATTCTTTGTTTCTGTTACAGTTGATTTCTTAGGTTTGACATAGAGGTCTTAGCTTAAAGGAGGCATGGCAAGGGAGGTGATGAGATGCTGGTCATAGTGGCCCCACTGCAAGAGCTATAAGGCTGTTTCCTGGTTTGTTTATTTTCAAGATCATTTTTTTTTAAATCGCACTGGTTTCCGTTCCTCATTCCTTACGAGAGCGCTGCTTAGACTGGGTTGGCACGGTATGGATTTGGCTCAGCTGTTTCTGCTACTTGGCATTTCACCTTGCCATGGCATGCTTCAGTCTCAGCATTTGCTCGCTGAGCTGAATAACTGAGGTTATAAAGAGTACTGAGGACTTGCTCCATCAAGCAAGCACTATGTTTTGGGGCAGACCAGTATACATCTTGCTGTGTGCCTGATTAAAAAAATATTTCAAGTTAAACTAAGGACATTGAAAGATTGTGTCCTTTTGTTTCTTGTTGAAGTCCATACTTATTGTTCCCCGTGCAATGAACTTTTATTCTTTCAGTGTGCAAAACTGTGTTGTCCTGTTGAATGTCATTCAGTGTTTTTCACTGGGGATTAATTTATACAGAGACATGTTTTAAATGTTAAACTTACAAGAGGTAATTAATCTTTTCTTAGTAATACCGGTTTTATTCTCCAGCCCCTAAGAAAAAAAGATATCTCCTGAGTTTTGAGTGGATCATAAAACTATGCTAATGAATAATTTGCTTTAATGAAACTTCTGAAGTCCAATACATTTGTCCCCCATAGTAGTTGCTTTTCAAGATGATTTATTTTTTCCTTGCTTGTGATACACTTTTAGTTAAACGTCTCCTCTCGACCATGTCCATCTACAATCTTTATTGTCATCAACTGCCATCCTCCTCATCCTGCAAGTCACACTTCAGGCAGCACATTTGAGATAATATCTAACACACAGAAACTGCAGCCTGTGTTCAGGTAGGAGCTTTGACGTAGTAATTACACATTTTGGTGGGGTTTTTTTTAGCTTCTAGTGAGCATTTTCTCTAGGAATACTAGTAATGAAAGGAAGTACCTACCAGGCGGATCAAAACTAGCATCTTTCATAGATCAAATACTTCCTTAATTTTTGTATTTTACTAGAATAACCACTTACGTTAAGGTTTAAGCCCTGACAGTTTGAATACTCAGGAAAGTTATGTGGTTTCATGCTGTACTAAAAGATGGGTGATGCTAGCACTGTGCTGCTTCTTCCTTTAAAAATACCTGTTTGGGATTTCCCTATGAGTTTGCCCAAAGAAATATGCACAGAGAAATAAATGGCTGCTGTACATAGTGATGAGGATTTAAACAAAGCATTGATAGCTTGTTAAAAATCCTCTCCGAAGGTTTATGTCTCAGCAAGATCTTTAGGTTCCTGATTGCTGCTGTGATTCTGATTCTTAACTCTGAAAGTGCTAAGAAAATCATGCTGAATTGTGGCAATGTACCCCAGTTTTACAAAGCTGTCCCTCCTGATGGAATATTCATAGAGCTTAAAGTACTACTCAGCGTTAAGATTTATTTGTGCAGATTTGAATTCAGGAAATGGCATTGTTACACAAGAACTGGAGCAGCTAAAAGGAAAGGAGATTAATATCCTAATGCTGGGAAGGGGAAGCTGGTGCTGGAGGATTTCATTATCTCAGGCACGGATTTTCGCATTCTAAGATTTTCTCTAAAACTTTCTTTTCTTCTCTCTCTCTCTCCTTTTTTTTTTTTTTTTTTTTAAGCAGAGCAGAGATTCAGGTTCAAAAAGATGTTATCAATGTATATAAATTGAAGATGTTTCTAATCTTTGTGCAGAAATGTTCCTGCTTATTCAAGAGATCTGGGCATGCTTTCCTCCAGGCATTTCTTTCCAGGGACTCATTAAAATGAATGCACAAGTAGTATCTCATCATTTTTATTCAGCTACATTATTAACAAAATAGAAAGTTGGAGTGATTAAGCCATGAAACTGTAACTGTCCCTCAGGAACACCTCAACAATTGTGCCTCAGAGTCTTTCCTATTTGATTTCCATGCTATCTGCAACAGGGAGAGCGCTAGCAGTATAAAGATGAGCTTATGTGTGTCTACGGCTAGACTGTCATTTCCCTAAGAGTTTAAATTATGTCTTGTGTTTAAAAGGGAGAACGTAATGTCAGACTTTTTTTTTTTCCATAAAGATGACATATTTTTAATGACTTTTATTGTTCTATACAGGAACTGTAAATTATAAGAAATAGAAAACATTACAAGTTTTGTAAGATTTTGTGCTACAGGTTATACTGAAAAATACCTTACAAAATTCCAGTATAAGATCTAGTATCTCACTTATCATGTTCTCTTACTACTGAGGGAAGTGTAACATTGCAACTTTGATGTTATGTTAGTTTTTCAGCAGTGAGGAAAATCTATCTGAACAGAGGAATGAGTTATAAAGGAGGAAAACTAGAGAAAATTAATCTACAGAGATGAGGTAACTTAAGATCATTTTAAGTTAATGTCACTGTGCTGTAACTCAAAATAATAAATGTGCCTCCAGAACCCTGTTTTCTGCTGCAGTTGAACTGAAAGAGGGTCTTCTGGCATTCTTAGAGGGTGGCTGAAAGCACTGTGACCTTTGTAATTTATACAGCAGCACCTTAGTAGCCTTTGAAATACCTGACCTGTGAAGTTGTACATTTTGTGTGTGGTCTGTAGT
Organism: Ceryle rudis; assembly: GCA_033439905.1. Classification (NCBI taxonomy): domain Eukaryota; kingdom Metazoa; phylum Chordata; class Aves; order Coraciiformes; family Cerylidae; genus Ceryle; species Ceryle rudis. The sequence continues at coordinate 68,654 of JAAGNO010004712.1, read as the reverse complement.
CAGAATGTTCTGACCTGTTATGAATGGGAAAGTTGTTCTGAACTTGCAGTGTCTGACCTGAGGAATAGATGTGAAACAAGTGTCATAACTGCACAAAGCCCTTCTGAGAAACATGTAGGCTGGAAAGGAGAAATGTTAGAAATTCTGGTGCATAATTACACTATGTTCCATTTAAGTATAGTGTGTGTATTTCTTGATTACCTTTGGCACAAAATAGTTGGTGTATATGGCCCATTACTATATGTCAGGAAGTGCCTGAAAGGACTGTGTAAGATTTAAAATTAAAAGTTTGATAATGGTATGTGCAAATAAAAATTACTGAGAACTGAGACTTAGAGGTAGGAAACTGAAAAACTTTGGGAAACACTGATTTAGAGAGTTCACGATAGCATTCAAATGCACAAAAATCAATCTTTCAAGTGGTAACACAATTCATCTCTAACTTGCAGGGAGTAGATCTTTTAAGATAACAATCTGTGGAAAAAAAAGAAATGGGTAAGGGCAGCTCATCTTAGCAGCCTGATTTAAAAAAAGAGCGTTTCTAGGCTAAACCTTTGATAATTGTAATTCCAAGAAAAGAAACAGTATTTTTGTGCTCATTCAAACTTCACTGCCATGAAATAATGCTGCTTGGTTTTCTACTGTTCCTCCTTTGGAAGTGTGTGTTTCTTTTGGCAGGTAAGTATGCTAGAAAGCTCAGGATAGTTTGGTTATTTTGGAGGAGCTGGAGCTGTTTGAGAAGATACGAATTTCTGTTTAGAATGGAAAACTGATCCTAATGGTCTCTTTGGAGACAGAATGGTCTTTCAAAAATTCTTTTACTTCTGAATATTAGAAAAGCACTGTTCTGTGTAATAAAGGTTTGCTGAAACTGAAGTACGGCATGAGCTGAATACATGTCCAGATAAATTCCACTAGTTAATGTTTTCAGTGTACTACTTTGAATTATAAGTAACCTTAGAGATTTCTTACTGTTTGCAAACCCGAAGGTTGTTAATCTAGCAATACTTGTTTTTCTTACAGGATTTAAACTTCATCCACACCCTAATTTTTGTATGCTCATCTATCCATGAGGATTAACATGATGACAATCCCAGCTAAGCAGTAGGGAGTATTCTTAGGAGACTGGCTTCCAGTTATGGTGAGTCTGACACACTGCAAATCATCCAGAGCTGTATGGGGGCAGGGATTGCTTAAGAAGGAACATTGTGGATGAACGTATTGAACTGCAGCTGCTAGTTTAAATAGAATGGGGAATGGAGGATTTTTGAAACAGGAATACTGTTTAATTAACCAGAATTGTGTGGGTTGCGTGAGAGTGATATTTATAGTCTAAGACATTCAGTTGTGCTGGACTGACAAATTAATATATACACTTTTTTTTTTTATTTTGAAGCATTTCTGGGTTTTATGCATAATGAACTTGATATAACCTCATAAATGCCAGAAGGAAAAACTGTATTTATTAACAGGATATCTTTTTATTTTCCTTCTGTGAACATATGCTGCCAATATTTAATCTTGAATGTGTCCTAGATCATGCACTGTCATAATAATTTTGCCCCATCAGATTCCTTTCTTCTAAAATGTTTTTTAACTGCCTTAATTAATTAATTGGTCTGAGTTTAATTAAGTTTAAGTGGATACACTCTAGTTGCAAAAGAAAATTGAATTTCAAAAGATACTACCTATTAATCTTTTCATATCCTGTTTCAAAAGAATATGCAATACAAAACTTTGGTAAAAATTATTCTTTTGATAATGTATATCAGTACTATTTAAAAGAACATATACTTGTCTTCTCCTTCATTTAATTCATGTTTCTTCTTTTTTTTATAATTTTTAAGTGACATTTTTTCTTCTGTAGTCCCAAGATGTTATCAAGTAGCCTAATCAGTTGCACACTCCTTGTGTTGTGATGTGCCATTCAAAAGCCTTAAGCGGAAGGTAAACGTTAGTGTGGTGAAAGAGAACTTTAAGGAAGAACAAGTGTCATCCACATTTAACTTTGAAAAGGCAGTGTGGTGCTGTGCTTCCCTGCTTGTAATATAAACTAATGTGAATAAAGGGGTAATTTATAAAAAGGAAATTGCAATTAAGGAAATAGCATGTTCCTTCATTATGGCCATTTCAGAAGGATCCACAGTAAAATAATGTGCTATGTCCTGCTCTTTGTATGAATGTCAGAGGCATGGGGTCTAAGGCACAGCTGGGTTTTTAGTGTTTTTATCCTATATCATATAGTAATTCTGCTCATTGATTTTGGTGGAAGGGAAACTTCGCTAGTTATGTAGGTAAGGAAGGGAAGGTACAATAGTTCATACACAATGCCTGAAGAAAATCCCTGTCCAAGACCTGTGGCATTAGGAGAGTAAGATTAATCTAAATGGAGTGAGAAATGAGGCGGAGCACCTGAAACTGCCTAGCTCCTTTTCCTATGCCTACTTAACAAAGCCAGTGGAAGAGCACAGGACTTTGCACCTTTCCCACAGACTATGTCTGGTGTCTCAGTGAGCTACTCTAGCATTAGATTATCTCATTTAAGAGGACTTTGAAACATAAGAAAGATTATCCTAAACAAGTATGGGATCGGATACAGGTAGAGATATAACTAGATCACTTCTCTCTGCAGGCAAACCCTCATTACTAGCGTGTGTTTGCACAGAACAAAAGCAGTTCTACAGAAGTGTAGGGTGTATCTTTCATAGCAGGAGACACCAAGAAAGCTGACCAGCTTGTGTTAAGGTTGTTTTTTAGAGAAAAGCTGCAGTTTTGACCATAACAAGACCTAGCGATACACAATAATAGTAATTCTTTTCCAGATACTCTTACCAATCACTTTGTTGCCCTCTGTAACTAACAGCTATGGGAATATGGATCACCTGTATGGCCAACTACAGAACTCTAGTGTTTAGTCCTAGGATGAGTCTGTAGGCTATCTTCTCCCCTCTCCCAGTTGTCTATGTTGTACTGTTCAAGCAAGTATTTGATACTTGGTGTGAATTCTGTTCCTAGGCATACTTAACATTTGTGGAGTACTGGAGTTTTATTCTATGCACAGCAAGACTAGACCTACATCTTGTCTGCCTAAAATAGCATTTTAAAGATCTTCAGCATCTGCCGTACTGAATACTTTTCAACCCTTTTTGATCTAATTTTCAACAAAGCAAGCTTCTTAAGCTTCTTGATTTCTTTTTTTTTGTTTTGTTTTGTGTCTCATAAAGAACTTTTTAAGATGGATAACTCTTAGGCTGACAAGATACTCCACAGAAGAACATTCTGATAATACTTATTGACTGATAGATCCTAATGTCTTTTGAAACACTGTATCTTGATTTGGTCTGGAAATATGAGAAGATATCAAATTCTGTTTGTTTGTCTTTGGGGATAAGATTAATGAGTCTTGTAAATTATTAAGGACTATGCTCTCATCTTCCAGTCCTGATTTCTCTGAATAGGCACTGTGTACTAAAAGCTACTCATTCGTAGGTGAACTGATAGCTGCATGTATTTATTATTGATGATTTGGGGAATTTCATTGTCTGAAAAAGGGTGGTAGGCTGATAGAAATACTTTGCATGGAAAGATAATGTTAAAAGATTTGCCATTTTCTGCATTAATTTTTGAGGATGTGTTTGGACTCATGCCATGGGGTACCCAGCATGAAAAGTTATCACTGAGAAGTAGATTAAATCTTGTCTTGCACCCCTCTTACTGTTCTTGCAGACCCATGAAATTTTTATTATAACTTTGATATAATCTGAAGCGTTTTCCTCTAAAAGCAGCACAGTTGTATTTAGCATATCTTCATCACTATATTGTAATTTCTGTCACTGTTTTACCACACAAAAAGTCTGTTAAGCAAAGCCTTAAGCAACAGAGCACATGAGAGCCCTAGATTTCAGCATGGCTGCTGTAGTATCCTAGATGTTATCAACCCCAGTTTCAAAGCGTTATTGCCAGCCATAAGGCAGAGAAAGCAGGCATCATTCTGACTGAACTCATAATCCTTGAAGTTTGAATCTGTTCTTAAAAGATCCATTCAGACAAAATTTCATTATTATGTTTCCCATTAAGAGAATATATTACTAGTATATGTAGGATAACCTTTCTGCTAATGTACAGATTTAAAATGTTTGATGGAAATAAATCAATACTTTAAAATGAAACCCGAATCTCAGAAGACATGGCTCGTTCAGGATGCTTAATGACTCTTTGTGGTATATCTCCACATAAGCTTATCTAAATCTGGATTGCCACAACCTTCTTGTGTGACATATACTGTATCGCTGCCAGCCCACTCCTTCTGGTCCTCAAGGTGGCACTTGCACAGTTTCCAGCTCAGTCAGCTCCCTGAACTGGCTCACTGTGGGATCATACAAGTGACTATGTATGTGCGCAGGAAGGGGCAGAAGCCGCTCAGAAGCCAGTGACAAGGGTAGGGCTGTGCCAGCCCAGATTGAGAGTGATTTAAGATCATGTAGATACACAGCCTTTTGAAGCATCACTCATTTGGGATATATTATCTCCAAGTTTCTGCTGAGCCGGGAAGCTTCTAGTTGAAATGGATTTCTAGATTAAGCAGAGAATTTGCAAAACAATAGGAGAGAGAAAAATTGTAGCGTGAGTCATAATCATGGGGCCTTCCGCCACTGTATGCCTAGAACTGCTGGAATCCTGTGGATTAGTTAACAGAATAACTGTAGTTTCCAGCATGCAATCAGCTACTATGTCTATTGTACTTTCAGTTTGTTGGAATAAAAGAACCAGTTTAGTCATCAAAACATAATGTTAGTATAAAAGTCTGTCAATTAAGACCACTTTTTTGAACAATATAGCTTAGATGATGTGCTGATGATTGTTAAGTGTTTATTTGGTTTATATGTTGTTGTTTATTTCTCATAACATCTGTGACCTGCTAGGCAGCAGAGAACACAAAAAAGTGTCTCATTACTTTGGAAAATCACAAGGTAATGACTGATAAAGGGCAGACGATAGAACATATCAAGGCATTTGTATTAAATGCCAAATAAAAAATGGAGTAATTGTGATGGAACACTGGCAGGGGTACAGGACTTGCAGTCCACCTCCAGTGCCTGGAGGAAACTGACAGGTTAGAACAGTGAGGATTGTAAATGGTCTGTTCAGAGGTCACTGCAGTTGCAGATGCTTGAACTGTCTAATAATAATAATAATAAAAAAAAAAGTGGCACATGGAATCAGTCATAACTCATACAACTACAGTTAGAATAAAAACAGCATCTGGAGAAACAAACTGCTTTTTAGCTAGCTGCTGAAGTGTACCCCAACCTTTTGTTTCAATTTGAAACATGAGCTTTCTTAGTTACCAGAGCACAATAATACTTACTGTAAAATGGAGTTCAATCTTTATTTTTGCAATTGCTTGTCTTCACTGCTTTGACATTTAGTGACAGAATCATAGGAAAACAGCTGCTTAGAGGCAGCAAATTTGCAGTAAGTAGCTAATAGCTGTGGGGCATTTTGGTTGGTCTTTCTCTATTTTCCCTTGTCAACCATATTTATTATTGAGAAGCTCAGAAGTCTTCTGGAAAGCGTCTACAAGATTTTGATTATGTCAAAATGTCTTGTTGGAGTAATTTTAACAATAAACTTCAGATGAGATTGTACAGGATTTCTGCCTAGATTTTTTTTTTTTTTTTCTTGATTGTTTGATTGTTTCCTAAGCCTCCAGTAACTCATATCTGTTACCTATTGACATGCAAAGCTCTGTGGCAGTTGGCCGCACGGGCTTCCTCAGAAGCAGGGATCTATGGAATTATTAACCTTCCAAGCCAACTCGACCTTCTGAAGTGGCTTTTGAGGATCAGGAAGGGTTTTCTAACCACTTGGCTTCCAGGCAGGAAGCTATCCCCATCACCCTGCCTGGTGGACTTCAGCAGTTGTTGGAAACTTGGAAGAACCTTGCATTCATGGGACTCAAGGCCCGCTGGTGTGTAACAGCATCAGATGACAGGTTCGTTGCTTGCTGTAACAACTGCCAGGATATTTCTTAGCTCTTCTGTAACTTGCCAAGCAATCAGTTTGGCATCCCTGAGAACATACGTGCAAACACTGAAGCATATTGTCTTCAGAAATGAATTCCACACCCATCCTCATCCAAAACCATCTTTTATTCTAAATTAAGACATTTTCTCAAACTCCGGTGTTTGACCAAACTGATGTTTCTTATCATGAATTTTTCTGAATTGCTGATGGCATTATTCACAAGAGAGTTCTCTATTTGTACACTTGAGAGGATAACATAGCCAAACCTGGGATTTACAAAATCTAGAAAAAAATAAATCTGCATTGAGTAGTAAATCATCAGTTTAGACAACTTTCTGCATCACCATTCTGAAGACTTTGATATCAAATAGTATATCTGCATTGGGAAAGTGAAAGATGTTCAAATTTTTCTATGGAACTTAGAATTTTTGTGACTCGTGGAGTGCTTAAAAGTTATCATCTCAGTATTTAACCATTTAAATACTTGGAATTTGCTCCCTACTCATCATTGCCATTATCTCTCCTTCATTTTTAGTTTTGACACTCTTTCCCATCTCTTAATGTTTCTTTAGTGTTCTTATCTTGTGTGGAGAACAGGAAGCAAAATGAAGCTAGGATTACATCTGTGGTGGCACTGCAGCACGGTATAGCCCGACTTCCCATCCTTTCCTGGTCATTCATTTCCACTCCAGCACTGCCTCCCATGTTGTGCCAGCACATGTGTTTGTGCAGCCGTATGGTGAACTGAATCAGGGAAGTGATTCAACTGGAGACAGAAAACCCTGCCAGCAAAGTCCAGCTGCCAGCATAAAGCAATGTTGTCTTGAGTGGTTAGGCTGGCATAGGAACAAACAGCTGAGAGAGAAAAGGTAGAAGGTGTTTTAGTTTCTTCTTCTGCTGAAAAAAATGACAATGGAGCCACAGCCTAAAAATTAAGGGTTTACCTAAAAATAAGTGATATGTAAATTCGGTGGGGGGGGGGATGCGACGGACCCAAACCACAAGCAGGTTTACTTAAAAATGTTTACCACTTATAAACACATATTCTTGTGTTTCCTTTAAATCCTTCTGTTGATTTAGCCCAGGTGAATTCCTTACTAAGTACATTAAATCAATAAAGTATTCTTGAGTAAACAGAGTGTACTGTCTAGGCAGCTGAACCATACCAGCAGGTTTTCAATGTCTGTGTTTGAGCCCATTGCCCCATTGACTCAGCTTTGGGTCTATCCAGAGGAGTATTTATGAATCAAGTATTTCACTGTCAGGTTTGCCACTTATTTTCCATTTTTCTCTAATGCTAGAGACAAACTTGCAACTACACAGTTGTTTGTGTGCTTGTACCACTGTATGGCATGCCGGTCGTAGTGACAGAGTTAGAACAGATACAGCAATTTGGAAAGTATTCTCAAAGGGAAGTTAATGGTAAGGATATAATCCAGTCTAGCACCTTGCTGCTGCTAAGGAAGCTCCTGAGCACTCTGCCCTTCCCCTTCCTCCCCACCCACCTTGGTACTACCACATCAGATCTTTGTCAGCTGATTTAACTCACTAACTCGGCAGAACTTGAACCTGGCAAAAGTAGAGTTTTCTGCTGCGTTAGTGAGGTGATGGCCACAGAAGAGGAAGCAGAACCACATGGCTGACAGCAAAGGCAGGGAAAGGAGCGAATCCTCAGGCTTTCACCTGTACTGGCAGTGTTGTGTAATTTCACTCGGAGTGATACAGGTAATGCAGATAAGGAGCACTGCTTATTCCACTAATGCTGACTATCTGTAAGGTATCTAACTGTAGGCCTTCTGTTGCAAAGGCTGTCCTCTGTGCTGTGTCACCTATAATATTGAAACAAAGCTGAGAATCTGTTAGCAGCCCTAAAGTTACTGGTATTAAGTGATTTTATATAATAATGAATGGTAAGACTTGGGAAAAAATTATTAGAGATTATAGTACTCTGAGGAACCCCGTTAAGGTTGCAGTCAACTTTTCTGAAGTGAGAAAGCAAGCCAAGGTGTATATACAGTTACGTAGGCAAACTCTTGGAAGTCTAGATAACCAGTGATAGACAAAACAAGGATGCTCAGTTTGAGGTTTTGTTGAATAACAGGCTAGAGGAAGAAGTGGTTATAATAGAGTGTTTCTTTTAACTTCATTCTACATGTCAGGTAATTCAATTCACTGTCCAGTGGGCTTCTTTAGCATAAGGTCTCCTCATAGGTGTTGTCATCTGCTGTAAAGGGAGAGTGAGATGATATCTGAGGTACAGGCCTGGCCTGGCCTCTGGCAGGTGCTCTTCGATGCATAGCTCTTTCAGGGCACTGCTGTCTTTAATGACCTGTGCCCAAACTGCTACATGGTGCCCTGGCCATGTCATAAACCAGATCAAGAAGCCAATACAGGTTTGAAATCTCTATAAAATAAATGAGAATATTCATGACACAGCTTATTCTATTGTCAGCATCTTTTACTATTCTGTGCTGCAGGAGTGGTCTCTTTGCCACTCCTTGCTTACAAACAGGTTATTGGCGCTTGGGTCTTAGACCAGAAGCTCCTGCTTTGATTTCACATGATCCAATTTGTGTCTTCCTACCCTTGTTCTTCCCTGTCAGTTTGTACTGAAGAAGTACATGCTGCACAGCCAAGCTGAAATGCGGCTATAAGCTAGTGCACAGTTCATAATTCAGAGAGGAGTAAAACACTTTCCCCTTAGCTTACAAAACAATAGCTTAAGGACTTTTTGCTAAAAGGAGGAAAAATCCTAATGCATGTACTTAATGCTTTTTGCACTTGTATTTTACTGTGAAACATGAGCCTTTAGTTTAAATATAACTTCTAAAACTCACAAATGAGTGTTTGTGATGAGCAGAGAAGTGCGGACACCTGACCCTTTTGGTTAGGTGGCTTTGTCCTTGTGCTCCTAAGGTGGTATTTTTTTGGGGAGCATGTTCTGGTAGCATTAGCTGTCATGGCTTCTGCCTTTCCTTGATAACACAGAGATATAACCTCTATGAAACTTCATTACTTGCAAGCCAATAATTTTCCACTGGTTTGTTGTTTTGTTTTTTGGGGTTTGGTTTTTTTTTTGTTCTGTTGGCTTCCTATAAGAGAGGTACTCAAACTGTAGTCAGCAAAACGATATTAAACAGCTTCTTTTTAAATGCAAAGTTTATGAGTATGTGCTGCAGTCTGTGTGAACCTCATCAGTCAGTGTGAAACCAAGTAGCCTGTTAGATCATTTAAAAAACAAAATGTAGGAAACAATTCTATCCAGGTCAGGTTCTCTCTCTGCCCTCTGGCGTGGAAGTGAAATGCTGACAAGTATAAATATAAATACAGAGGATTATCTTGTAGATGAAAAAACTTCAGTTAATATGCACCCACAGATTTCTGACTCTTAAGTACTGTCTTCCTCATAGATTGGGAATTAAGTGATTTCCTTCCCTTACATGAGGAAAATGACCTCCAAATTTCTTAAAGTACAAAGGGGAAGAGGATATGTGGATACCTTAGTATACATTTCTAAATATTTTTGTGTTAAGTAACTATTTTCACAATGGTACACCCTTTCCATACCCATTGGTATTTTGTATAATGCTCAAGATTCTGTGTAGAGGCAGCTCTGAGCCTAAAAGGAAAGAACAGCCATTAGTCTTTCAGCCATACTTCTGAGCACCCAGCAAGCTAACGCAGGTATCTGAAAAAGTTACAGTGAAGGGGGATTACATGAAACCGATCAGAGCTGTTAAGCTGCAGCAGTATAAACCCATTGGTATTTTAAATAAATGGTTAAAATAAATTCCTGTCAGTTAGTGTTGGACTATTTGAAATTCACCCTAAGTTTAAAAGGAAAAAGCAGAAGGAATTTTAACCACCTCATTTGATAGAAAAATGACCTGCAGGTGGGGTTTGAGAGAATAATAAGCAACAGGTTAGTGGGGAAATTGTGGCAGGGCAGCAGCTCAGGCTTCAGCACATTTATGTAGAGTGGGCAGTGGAGAGGTGTGAAGAATTCCTCACCGCAAACGTTGCGAAGCACCAGCACAATATGCTCAATTTATTTCTACAGACTGCTTTGTACTGCAGCTGCTCACAATAGTATTACGTTGTAAAATATCAGAAGTGTGCAAATATCAGTGGGGTTTCTCCCAGTTACATGCATATTTTCAAGTACAGTCATCTGTGGGAAACTGTTTCCTCTGGTCATGCCCTGCCTTTTTCTAGAGCAAATACACTTTCCCTAGTTCCCAGAGTCCTGAAATGTGTTTAGTAAATACTGGATTTCTTCAGCACTTCATACAGCCTACTGAAAATGCAACATTGATTCCACCGCTACCTCCCCACGCCCCCCCAAACCCTCATAACTGTGCCAAATTAGAGGGATTTTATGAAGACAGCAAATATTTTGCAGCCACCAAATTTCAATTATAAAGTGAATTCCTAAGCTGTAAAGCTTGGATGTGAGATGGTAGCACTAGAAAAGCTTTTGGTTTTCCTCTATCTTACTCTTGGGAAAATCTCAAATATACTTGCTGAATCTTAACAACAAAAAATTGAGATTGCTTGGGCAGACTACAGAAATGAAAAAATATTCTGATGAATGACACCTGCAAGTAGTTTATGAAATAATGGAAACCAAAATTTTTAATGCCACTTACAGCATTTATGAGCAAATTTCTCTGCAGAATACGTTTTGTGTGTCTTCTGTGGGATTTTTTTTTTTTTTAATTAAATAGATTCTTTGGTATTTGAGATAGTGGAGGTTAGAAGTGGGCAGTTTCTCAGAAATGTTGATAGAACACATTTTATAGCAGCAAATGAATGTTACCAATCTCTAGAACTACCAAGCCTCTTGCAATCCCACTTGACCTTCTGTAGAAGCTTCCAAAAGCAAGGAAACTCTGCACGTGTGTGCTGAGCCTGCCCTCTGTCTATTGTGAAGCTTTTTCTTAACACAAGATGCTTACTGCAAGGGGATTGTACTTGTAGTGACCTTACCTGACCTCAGATGGAATTCATTTACTACTCCTTTAGTAAAGACCACTTGCAACAAGCTGTTTCCCACAGCAGCACTGGCGTACTTTCAAGTAGTAGTAAACCAAGAGCAGAAACTTTGCCCGTGACAGGTTGCTCCACAGTGTTTCGGTGCTGTCAAGTGTGACCTGAGGGCATCACAAGTCTCAGGGAAGCCTTTTTTCAGAGACTCACCAGTGTACTAGGTCCAAATGTGTTCTTAAGTATTGTGGGAATAGTTTGTACTTTTGGAAGTGAGCAATAAAGATCCTAAATTGCTTTTTAATACTGGAAAATAATAGTAACATTCCAAGTATACTTTTATCTTATACTTTAAAATGTAATATTACTGTTAATCATTCTTCATCCTCTTTTAACCACCACCCACTCTCCATTTATTTGCAGTCTGTTTCACTGCCATTATTTCTTTTCTTTCCTTGTTAAATACAATTAGAGTACAAAGTCTCATTAGTGTACCTCCTCTAGCATGGTTGTCTCTTCATAGATGGGCTAGAAAGTTACTAAATGCAATGAAGTGTTCATTTGAGGGGGAGACAGAGTACATGGAAATTATTTCAGCTCTGTAAAGCATGAAGGCACAGAAAAATAATGTAATTTCCACTACAAACCATAAAAGGTTTTTTCCCTATTTTAAATCTTCTTTTAATAAAGCTTGAACAGTTCTGTTACTTGCAAATATGTAGCATCACAATGAACCTTTATTTTTTGTTGGCTTGGGGTTTTTTTTCCTCCGAAAAATTACCTCTACCTTTAAACTTGCTTTTCTATTCTCACTGCTCTAGAATTCCTTCTCAAAAACATTTAAATATGACATGCAGTCTAACCTGTAAGGAATTCAAAGGAGGACTGCAGGGTGGAGAGTTGGAGGCATGGAGCAGCATCTGCTCAGAATGACTGCATACATCTCAGGACACTGGAAGACATGTTGAGGGAGGCCTGGAAAAGATATCATAGATCATAATGGCATAGGAAAAAGTAAATAGAGGTGGTCCAAAAGAACAAGTTTCTTATCTCTCCCCCCCCGCCCCCAGAAGAACCCGGCAGTTCAAAACAAATGCACAAAGGTACTTTAGACAAAGCTGCTAAGCTGTGGAATGTCCTTCCACAGGATGTTGTGGATATAAAATTGTAAATGGGTTCAAAAGGTAATTGCATAAATTTATGTAGGAAAATTCCATGCAAGACTATCAAATACAAAGATGCCATTTCTTTTACAGGAAGTCTCTAAGCTGGAAATTGCTGGAGATGGGGAGGGGGTTTGGAGAAAGGGTTGCTGTTTATGCCTTTATGCCCTGGGCCTCTGCCAGCAGCAGACTAATGGACGAGCTGGACTTTTGGTCTGATCTGCTAGGCTGCTGTCATCTCGTAAACTATTTCTGTGCTCGCTGGGGCTTTCCTTGGGGTATTTATGATCCTTCTGATCTTCTTTTCAACATCTTTGATATTTGGCAGCTTTGCTTCATCTGCATTTTCTTACCTTTGTTATTTCAAATGCCATCAGCTGAATCGCATCATTCCTTCTTAGATGAGGGCTGTTGTGGTCAGTTATTACTTTAAGTTAATAATTTATCCTGCACAGATGGAGCACTCTTACTTTTCCATGACAGTCAACTCTTCTATCCCTAAATTTGTGTTTAGGAGTAAAACGTTTGAAAAAGTAACTCTCCAGCTTTTCCAATTTGGAGTTTTATTCTGAACTAACATATAATAAAAACATTTTCTAGAGGAGCATTTAATGAATGTCTCTGTAGCTTTGGTAAGTCTTTTACTGAAGTATAACATTTATTGAGGTCACTTCACCCTGGGCAATTTCTTTAGCTAACAGAGCGATGTTACTTTGGCCCTGTGGTGTACACCAACCTGTCAAACTGCTTCTGTCCAGTAGAAGTTCTTATTTTTGGACTCCTTTTGCATCACTGTTTTGACAGTACCTTACTACCCTATCTTAACCGTTTTCTTGTTTTTCTTTAACTGAAGGTTTCAAATAAACATTTTCGTCTTGTAGGAGAGTTTAGTATTAAAGCTTCTCAAGTTCTCCTATTTTGTATGAGTTCCCGTGTCTACAGAAGTGTATAATTTAGATAACACTTGATACTAAATATCTATATTATCCTTTTAATATGCTGGGTTTGGGTTTTTTGAGAAACTACTCTGCCGTACTTAGAAGCATGAAGTGATGTTGCAGCTAAGCTGTGGTGGTGTATAATGACAAGCCAGAACTAGACTAACACTTACAACACTTGCTGTGCATTGTCTGCTGTCCTTGCCTGTTTCCATGTTGCACGGGACCAGTTGTTTCCAGCTTGAAGCTGTTTTATACAGCTCAGTCTGCCAAAACCACTTAATGCCCAACCTGTCTCTAGTAAGAGGGAGAGTAAAGAAATTATCCTTCTTTTCTTCAGTGATTTGAAAGATGAAGATGCTTCAGACTATGATGAAAAATTTCCTGGTGTGTTCAATGTGTACACTGGGTTGAAGTGGTTAAACAGTTGGTTTAAACACTGCTGTGCTGTGTTGCACCTGCTGAAGAAACAGGACAGCGGGGCAGTGCAGGTTACAGGCGAGAGAATTTCAGATAACTTAGGGAAAAAAAAACTTGAACCATTGACCACCTGATGAATTTTGTGTCATTTCAATGTATCTTGATATGTCAGAAATACTAAGTGCTAGTTGCAGTCCCCTATTACAACTATGATTTGCTTCCATCAGTGTTTCTAAACTGCAGTCAAAATAATAAAAAGTGCCTTCAAATACTTTAGGGGAGAGAACCAGCATAGTAATAGATTGCAAAGCCTCTTTCTGAAGCCCTCAGACCTTTGCTGTGGGGTGTCACTTTCACCCTGAGTGCTGTTTGCCTTCAGGTGGCTTTTCAGCAAGTACTATTGAGTTGTTAAATCTGTCAAGTGCTCAATTAGATTTTTATATTCAGAGCACTCGAAGTTTTGACTTGTCTTCAAGCTCTGCTTATACTGTTGCCTGACCTTACGGGTCTGGTTGTTTTAACTGAGCCAATGTTCGTTTTCTGACATTATCTCACCAATTCAGCACAGGGAGTATTTGTTACATTTCTTTGTCTTCTCACTTTTCTGGCCAATTCAACCTGGTTTTTTGTGGTAGCTTCTTGCTTTAGGTTTACATGTTACACTCATGCCTTTCTCATTGCAAGATGAAATGGAACTTCATTGAGAAGTCAAAATGTGTGGATTGGCTCTCATTGCAAACTTAATTTAACCATCATTTATGTTCTTGGAAGTACTCCCATTTTTGATCCATTTCATTTATCTTAATACCTGCTTTTAAGTAAAACTTTGACAAATGATAGCAATACATGGAAGATATATTATCGTAATCTTTGAAAATTATTACCCTAAAGATCATTGTGAATTCTTGTCCAGACCAGACTTAAGTAATAGTGTTATCAAATGTCAAAGCTGGTAAAGATATTAAAAAGAAAAGGAATTTTGACTAATGGCCCCCATATGTGGCTTAACATTTAAGTAAAGATTGCATTTCTGACTTCAGTGATGAGAAAAATTCAGGTAAATTATTTCTCTCTAGCTTCCTGCTGAATGAAGTTTCCTTTGTCTGGCCATAGCTGTGGGAGGAGCTCAGTGCAATACATCTCTGGAATTTTCCAGCTTTGTCCAGGACGCTGTTCACACTTTGTGTGCAGCCACAAGCCCTCTTTCACAGGGCATCCTGGCTTTCTAGGCTCAAGTGGTGTTTTGTGTTAGAGCTGTGGCAGTTTTCTGAGCTAAAAGCTTCTGTGGCATCCCATATTGAGAGGGATAGTTTCACTGCAAGTGAACCAGGAAACTGTGTGTTTGACAAGCTGGGGAAACAGCAGGATTGAAAAATCGATATTTTTTCAATAGATCATGTCCTGTTTTCAATCCAGTATCAACCTCAATTATTTTTATTCCTTTTTTTGCTTTTCAGTTTTTCCCACCATATGAGTTGTTACTGATCTTTTTGATTGCCATCCACCAGAATTTCTCCAGGAATTTAGTAATTAACTAGTGAATGCTCTGATAGTCTGTTCTATGGGTCAGTCAAAACCAGCTTCCTGCCACGTTAATTCTAGACTTAAATGCTGGTCATGTCTTTTTTGCTCGTCTGACATTTGGTTCAAGGGACACGCAAGATGAAGAGAGATGGATTTTGTATCCTAGTGAAAGGCAGGAACAAACCGCATAATGAATCAACAGTACTTATGTGGACCGCAGAACTGACAGTCACTCCCTCCAAGTTAAGCAGGTTGCAGAGTGCTGCATTAACCTACTGTTCTTTTGAAAGTGATATGCCTAGGAAGGAGGTGTTACAGTTCATACGGGTACTCAGATTGCAGCTGTATAAAAGTTCTTTCAAGTACACTGATGTAGGGGGCTGTTCATTTGCTTAGTATGTGGCATTAACCTATTCAGCAGGCTTAAAACAGACCCTCTTCCTCTCTTCTCAGGAAATGAATTCATTTCACGTGAAGAGATTTCCTAAGGAGAACGCCATGCATGCATTTCATCTGCCAGCTTCTCTTCATATCACAATTCAATGAGATATCCTGAAAACCTTTGTCATACAACCATGAGTGTTTCTTCCCGTGGGGAGGGTGTTTGAAGCTGACAGCCACGGTCTGCGGCAGCCTGTTAATGGTAGGCTTGTTTGGGATGCAGCCCTGGAGTTGTGTCAGGAAATACGCTGCCACTTCACATCTTTTTGTTGAACTTGAACCAGGGAATCAAAATTATGTATTCAAGAGCAAGAAAAGTGGCATATTCAGCAGGGTGTAATTGTATTTTTATGGTCCCAAGCATTCCTTTGTTTGCAATTTTGGCTTAATATATTCATGATACTTTGAAAGAGGGGGATACGTAGAGGTTTGGGGGGGTTAAATTGCTTTTTTTGTTGTTTCTGTTTATAGCTTATAAGCTTATATAAATGTATATATTCTGTGAAGATCAAAGTTGACCTGAAAAGAGGGTTTGTGAGTCATTTTTCATCAAAAGGGTGCTTTTTCAGACAAAAATGACGGGGGAAAAAAGAAGATAAACTTTAAGTTTGTTCTCTCAAACTTTGGTTTTGTTCAAAGTTCTTACTTTCACAAAGGATCTGATTTTCACCAGAACTGCCTATAAGCCAGTGGAGTGAAATATGTGCTAACAACAATAATGTTAAGTATTTTAATAAAAGTCTATTCTCCTAGTTGATCAGACATCAGCCCAGCCTGTGGTTATTTCATTAATTCTCCTGAGAGATTCCAGGACACTTCTGAAGAGCAGATTTAGGGGTTTTATACTATTACTTGAAAATACTTATGAATTTTCTTTTAATGTAAATATTTTCAGGTCTACTTTATTTTGAAATTTTTATTTGCATAGAAAATTTTTGAAGTTAGATTATGACAGTACTGCTTCTAGTGCTTCTGAAACCACCTTTAAAGTCTGCCTTGGATGATCTGTCAACTCAAATTATTACATTCGCATCTTTTTTGTAGAGCCTGGGCAATTAAAATGTCTTTATTTTGTCTGCTCTTTATGGCGAAGTTCAAGGGAGAAGGTAAACCAATTTATTCATGACAATTTTGAAATACTGCTTAATACACTTATTTAAAGCCAAAAAAGTTCTATTATGATTGAAAGGAAAGGATAAGAAGAAAATGGCAAATCCCAGCGTATGAAGCTGTAGAAGTCTTGTTAAAGTCTGAGTACTTGAGAACTTTAAATGATCTTGTTTATTTAAACAAGGAATTAGGAACTTGCTCATGGAAAACATGGGCATTAAGTTATATAAAACAGAATCATAGAGGTCATGAGAGATGACAAGGCACATGTTTCAGCTATGACTTAGAGGGTTAAATGCAATTGATATGCATATGTAGAGAAAGTTCTTTCCAGTATTGCAGTTACTGGGAAAATTTTTAAAAGTTCAGTTAATTTCTCAGATTCTTCAAATTTTTACAAGTACAAACATTATTTGATGGCAGCTTAATGTTGTCTGTGTTTGTTATTTTAAATAGGAAAAACATGGGAAGAGCAAAGTATCTACGAGCAGGGCAAAAAGAAAGAAAATGTTCCTATCATAAAACAACAGTTAGTACTGTTCCTCAAATATTAAAAAATGAGTATTTTGTCTTCATACTTGAGGTGCACTTTCTTATATCAGAACATATATCAGAGCAAATTAAAGCCACTTTTCATCATTTTTCATTGGTGATGACATGCGCTGCCGCATGCTATGGGCAAAGGTTAGACCCTCGTGATGAAGCACATGGTGGCAATATGTATATCTGTACATGTAAGTGAACAAGTGTGTTTTAGGAGGCTTATATAGAAAAGATCTTGTGCGGGGTGATTGGTACGTGTACAAGCAGCACCGCTATGTTAACCCACTTTTCAAAGGGCTAGTAGAAAAAGAGGTCCATGTGTGTAGACATGTATACAAGCACACACAATGGTCAAGGTTTATGGTGAGGTTAGTACAATATAATACAGTGACAAATTCTGAGGTACTTTTAATAAATAGAAAGTCTAAAGTCCTTGATTTGTATTCAAAAATTTGTAATAATTGTATCATGTATAAAGAAAACTACTTAAACTCTTCTACTGTACTTCAACATTCCTCCTCCTCTTAGCACTCCCCTTGCTTATCTTTTCCCCATAAGATGCTGTAAGAAAATACATCTGCATTTCTTTTGCTTCTGTAATCTATGATAATGATGATCTTGAAACTATTCCACAGTGGCGACTTGCAGTACTTCACTAAATTGTGGCTTTTGTCAGATAAATTGCATTGGTAAAAATCTTCTTGATTCCTAAAACCTTCATTTATCTTCCCCTTAAAAATAGATTTATTCTCCAATTCCCTTTCTTCCCCTTTAATCTATAAAGCACAGCAGACAATGTGGTATCTTTGTTGATTTTAGAGATAATTTTTAGCCTGTCAAAGACCTTCTGT
Source organism: Ceryle rudis (assembly GCA_033439905.1). Lineage (NCBI taxonomy): Eukaryota > Metazoa > Chordata > Aves > Coraciiformes > Cerylidae > Ceryle > Ceryle rudis. The sequence continues at coordinate 50,651 of JAAGNO010004712.1, read as the reverse complement.
CTCAATATCTTTGAAATAAAGATTTCTGAAATTAAGGATAAAGTGCAGCTGCCAGATTAACAGACATAAGAAACTGGAAGGGGAGGATCTCACATATGGTTCTAATAAAACTCGGCAAACAGCAGAGGAGTGTGGTGGTGGGTGGTGGAGTGGATTGAAATTTAAATCGTAGTCCCAGTGCAGGTTTTGGGTTTAGTTTGTGGAAGAGAGTTGCATAAACAGGCATTTGAGGGTTTGGGGTTGGGTGTGGTTTTTATTGTTGCATTCATTTTTTCCTGTTGCTATAGGACTGATGATTTTTCCCTCTTCCTGTAGCACTATGTCCATATTGCTACCTGAGGCTTGTATTGCTGTGCCAAGAGTCCTCCTCTAGAAATCCACGTTCAGATATTCGTAAATTTTTTGTGAATCTGAAATACCAGTAAAATCCTACATTTTCAGTAACTGTTGAAGTAGAGATTTTTTTATTATTATTTTTTTGTGCTGTTACACAAAAGAATACTAAAAATGACACAGCAGACTTCTGTTGCTGCTCCTGTTCCTGTTGTCTATTCTGTAGCCTGCCTCCCACACGGGACTGTACAGCTCTTTGTGAATTTACTAAGTTCCTTTTGGATAAGCTTGAAACTCTCTTCCAGGCTTTAATTATCCATGTGTTTCTTTAATCTGTAAAAAGTCTGTAGTACATGATTCATTCATAAGGATGGATGAGTAGCAGTACCTTCTGTCTTCTTTCTGCAAACTTTATTCTCTTATTCAATAATACTAGGTCTGTAAAACAAGGCCAAAAATCAATGAATAAAAATTGCCATAGGAAATATGCATCTGAGGGCCCAGATAGTCCCTGTCAGTCTCGGTATTCAATCACTAGTTCTTCTTGACATGACTGTTTGGGTTTCTTCGGAGGATGAAGGTAGTTGGTTTTTTGCTTTAACCATTTCAATTCAGATGTGCATCTTGACCCTGGTTTTTCATCTTTGTAGCTTGTGGCAAGGTATTTTATTTGGTAAAAGAAAATATGTTCCCAATGAATATAGCCAAATGATGTCCACTTCCACGTAGAATTGGCAGATTTGTGTTCTAGAAGGTCAGTTTGATTACAGTGAATTGTTTCCAGCCTTTTAGGATGGCTACTACAGCTATAAGGTGTAGTAATTTCTGTTTAGGGTCAGCAGGATGTGGTCACAGAAGGTTAGGTAGATGTATATTCAGAGTTTGGTTTTAACCTGTGTCTGGATGATCAGACTACAAGAAGAATAGTTCTTCTGGGCAGAAAGCTTTATTTTCTCTTAATTTCCAGAACCAAAGCAATTAATGCCTTTTTTTTTTTTTTTTCCCTCCTCTTGCTAATCATTCCTTTTATCAATGGAAGGAATAGTGTTCTCAGAGCACTCAGACTTTCAACCTGTGCAGTAGCCCTTTGGGATGTGTCTTCATCTGGCAGTGTCAAAAGCTTTACAAATCAGTAGTTCAGGAGTAGAAAATATCTCAAATGCTTGAGCAACAGACACTTGTTTTTAAGAGTCCTTAAGCATGAGCAAATTAGTAAGTACTTCCTTTCTCTCCATGAATCAGTTCTATTTTAAAAAGTATATTCATAGGATATTTAAGATTTCAAAAAGTAAAAAAAAAAAAAAAAAGTTTTTACTTTAAAGCTCCCTTTTTCTGAGACTCTTCTGTACATCTCTGAATTTGTATTAAAAACATAAGTATATCTGGAAAGGAAGGTGCCTTCCCTGTACTGATTCATTCCCTTTCTCCATCTCCTTTAAGAGTGTATGTAGTCTGTCTGCAGCATGTCTTCACCCACAGAGACAATTTTGAGGTGAAGAAGTAATTGCTCTTGAAAACGGAATGCATCCTTCTTTATTACCTGGTCAACGCTTAGGGAATGCCACTTTAAAATGCTGTCACCAAGTAGCATATCCACCTGCAGTGTAATAACTAACAGCAGTATCCCCTCAAAGTTCAGAGGGGGCTCTGGAAATTCTTCTGATCAGCGTTTTCTCTGCCAGGTGACTCTTGCAGCCTCTTTGGCAAAGCTGTCACGCATCCACCATGTGCAGGAGGCCTGTGAAATTTCATTGAGGGAAATCCTGTGGCTTGATGAAATGCTCTGGTTGCTGATATTGACCCTGTGATACTGGGTTTTGTTATGCTTTGCTGATACAGTCAATTTGGAAATCATCTGTTTCTCCTCTCTTTAGTGTCTCATGCAGAAAGGATAACCTAACATGCATATTGATAATTATGTATTTTTTCAAGGTTTTGTGTCCAAGATAGCAACATGCTGATACATTAAACAGCATAAATGTTGCCAGAATCCTACTAGCTTGGCAAATCTGGCAGCCATCTGAAAGCCAAGAGTAGTCCTTATCATAAAAATCAGGCAATGTACAGAATGCTGAAGCATCACCAGTCATTCACAGCCCAGGAAGAGTTCACTTGCAGTCGACATTAATAGGAAAAATATTTTCCAAATCATGGCTTTGTTTCCTTGTGGATTTGCTTCAGTTTTTGTCTCCTAACACAGTCAGCAATCATAACTCATATGGTGGGTTTTGAAATGTAGCCTTCCTGTTACTAATCTTGTAATTGGGTGCCCTTTTATTCCTGGGCTGTCGCTCAGATTGACAGGACAGATAGCTCCCAGCGTTGGCAGTTGCTAGAAAGTAGGGGATGTTGTGCAGCAATGGCTTGTGATTCATTTGTTTAGCATTCCTCGCTCTTTGTTTTGTGAGGACAGCTTGTATGGGACTGAGTCACATGGCAGCTCTTTTCATACCGAGTTCCCACTGCTTGCAGCCGCTGCTGCAAAAGCCACGGGGAAAAAAAGGAGAGGGATTTATTCTACATCTTCATTTCCTGCATCCATGTTAACTGTCTAATAAGAGCAGCAGCTAAAAGGAAGGATTTTATCTCATCTTTATCAATTAACTATAACTGTTGTGAATTAATCTCTAGTACCGAGCACTGAAACATAAGTAGAGTGGTCAGGGTTTGATGCTTTTCGTTTTGAGTGGTAAAGTGGATTCTTTTCAAGTTGCCATGCTGTTCATCGCTACAATAGCAACTTCATGTACGATCTCCATATCACTTGACTTAGCTGCCTTTTAACATGCTTATGTTGGAGGTAAAATGTTTTCTGTAGCACATGAAAATTACAATGTAATGGCAGCTTTAAAAAAAATAGACCTAAATGTTTCTCATGAGCCAGAGGAACACCTGATGTATATAAAGCCCTGGTAGTGAATCTGTGCTGTCTCCAGCTTTGCCAGAGCTGTTGGAGTACAATTCTGCAAGGAAAGGCAAATGACAAGTAAACCCCTTTGCTACTGCTGTACGCAGTGAGGGATTTTAGGACAGAAGTAAAAGTGCCTGCATGCAACTGAAACTAGAAAATGGATGTAAATGCTGATATTTTACTACAGTATTGCAGCTTATCTACATGTAAAGTAGTAGCGTGGTTAGAAATGTAACCATGTTTGGTTTTGTAAAGGTTTTGTTAGGTTTGCTTTTAGCTTAGATGAATTCCTGGGATAACAGTTCTGGGAACCACGAGGATGTTACGTATGTTATTCGCTAGCCCTTGTTGAATTTTAGTTTGCCATACATTAAGTACCATCTCTACCATTATTCTCTCTACTTTAGACACCGACCAGCTAGCTTCTACAGGCCATTCTTCAGTGTGTGCACACTCCACCCCCTGCTTTCATTGCAAAGCTAGTAGTGTGGCTATGTAGCAGATAAAATTAAAAGACGACTGCAGCAGTATGCTCCTGGGATTCAGAAAAGAAATTTGAATGCTAGGGAAGTGGCTAAAAGTCTGGTGTGCCAGCTCTGCAGCCAGAATTCTGAATTCAAGTGTCTTTTTATGTGACTCTTGCAGCATTTAAGAGATCAGGAGGTCAATAAAGAAGAAAAATTTACAACAAATCACATTTGAAATTTGTTTGAAATAACATGATCGTCTGTCTTTCACAGAAAATGTTGCTGTCCTGCCCGGTAGTCGTGAAGAGAAGTGGTTGAAGCAAATTTGGCTGGAGAAGTAGGAAGATTCGAAATTTTCAGCGGAATTTATTGCCAGTAGCTGCAGAACGTTTTGCAAAGCCAACTGTTGACACTATTAGAATGGATGAAATGCCTCAGACTTAAGTGGTAACTAATTTTTCTGACATCTTTTTATTTCCCAAATATGATATCATAAGGTAATTTATATGGATTGTAGAGAATATTGTTTTACTACTACCAGAGTTTAAATAGAGTAATCTTTCAAGAGACAAATCTGTCATTTTATTTCATTTTTTAGCAAGAATTTGGAATTTTATTATCTCATGTTTTACTCAGTAGTTGAAATTTCTTCCTGAAGGTTCAACCCATCTCTTCATCATTTACAAACAAAGTTGGATGTTGCTATTACTCCGTTAGTGACTATCTTCCTAAATACCTAGATAAATTGCAGTTCAGAGCACATTGCAGAAGCATCTCTGTACTTGCTTTGAATTCTGTGGTGAGTCATAGTGTGACTTCTGAAACATGAAAAGACACACACTTACATAGTACACTATGAAAGTTGCTCATTTCTGCTAATGATCACCATCTCCTTGAAAAATCTTTTTTTCCATTTTCTTCTTTTCTTTGCTATTCTCAATTGCTTATCCTGTTCTCTGTCTTTCATCCATTCCTAACCAGGTATGAAATATCTAAACATACTTTTATCTTCTACCTGAGACCTGTACTCTGTCTTCACCACATCAGTGTACTAGTCAGAAATACAAAAATACAAATACTCTTTTTTTAAGTGGGAGTAGAAAGAACATAGCTTCTCTTAGCTCTCCAATTGTAGGCTCTGTCCCTTTGTTTAATAGAAGGTTTAATATTGGGGGGGGTGGGAGCGGCAGATTACCACACCTTTA
>JAAGNO010004712.1:24562-39286 GCA_033439905.1 Ceryle rudis | reverse complement strand
TGACTTCATTAGCATTTATAAATATGTAAAGGGTGAGTTTCAGGAAGATGGAGCCAGGCTCTTCTCAGTGACATCCAGTGATAGGATAAGGGGTGATGGGTTCAAGCTGGAACTTCGGAGGTTCTATGTAAATGTAAAGAGAAACTTTTTCACACTGAGGGTGACAGAGCACTGGAACAGGCTGCCCAGGGAGGTTGTGGAATCTCCTCTTCTGGAGACATTCAAAACCCACCTGGACACATTGCTGTGTGACCTAATCTAGGTGATCCTGCTCTGGGAGGGGATTTGGACTAGATGATCTTTCAATGTCCCTTCCACCCCCGAACATTCTGTGATTCTGTGAAACATGGTGAAACTGGCAGCGATGCTCAGAGTGCACCACACGAATCTGTGGCTGTCGCAGGGGAGCGTGTGCGGAGAGCTGGGAGCTGGGCATACGGAGCAGAGTGGTGGCCCTGTCTGTGTGGCAGGGCAGCCCCGCTGATGGTTGTCAGCCTCTCGAAGAGCCCAGGCATGGCTGCATCCGGTGGGGGTCCCACGGTCAGCGCTTGCTAGGGTGCCTGTGGGAACCCAGAACACCTGTGGAAATGGCAGCACCCAGGCCACAGGGGTGTCACCGCCCTGCCCGGGCAGTGAGCAGCAGTGGTGGGAAAGGCGGCAGGCACTGCAAACAGGTGGATGGTCTTCTCTGCTGTGCGGTGGAGCTGCTAGAGGAAGTTGAAAGGCTGAGTAGCATCTGGGAGGGTGAGCAGGAGATAGACTGGTGGAGCCAGGCCTTGCCCTCCTTGAAACAGAAATGTGAGCACCTGTCAGAAAGACCCCTGGGTCAGGGGGACCCTACACCCTGCCCCTGTCAGACCAGAGGCAGGAGCCTGGATGACGGGAGTGAATGGAGGCAAGTTCATGGTCGTGGCAACAGATGAATTCATTCCTCACCCACCTCACACACACACACGTGTTCCCCCCCAGTGCCACTGAAGAACAGATATGAGGCTCTGGTCGAGAAAGACCAGCCAAATGACGATGCAGTTGATGGGCAGCCTACACCAGAGGTTTGTCCGCAGTCAGAAAGTCCTACTGCCCGTATCAAGACCACATCCACAAGAAAAAAAAGGAAGGGTTATAGTTGTAGGCGACTTCCTTCTGAGAGGGGCAGAGGATCCCATATGCTGGGTATACTCTCCTTACAGGGAAGTCTGCTGTCTTCCTAAAGCCTGAGTTAAGGCTGTTACTAGGAAAATTCCTAGCTTGGTATGATCCTCAGACTATTATCCATTAACAATCTTCCATGTAGATGGTGAGCCCACTGAGACTAGAAGTCCAGGAACAATCAAAAGAGAGTTTAGAGCCTTGGGACAGCTGGTGAGGGATTCTGGGGCACAAATTATCTTCTTTTCTTCTGGTCTTCTTCCTAATGAAGTTCACTGAGGGCAAGGGAAGAGTCCTACATCTGGGGAAGAATAACACCACACACCAGTACAGGTTAGGGGTAGACCTGCTGGAAAGCAGCTTCATGGAGAAGGACCTTGGAGTCCTGGTGGACAATAAGTTATCCATGGGACAGCAATGTGCCCTTGTGGCCAAGAAGGCCAAAGGTATCCTGAGCTGCATAAAGAAGAGTGTGTCCAGCAGGTAGAGGGATGTTCTCTTCCCCCTCTACTCTGCACTAGTGAGACCACATCTGGAGTATTGTTCCAGTTCTGGTCTCCCCAGTTCATGAGGGACAGGAAAATACAGGAGAGAGTCCAATGGGGAGCTACAATGATTATGGGACTGGAACATCTGTCTTACAAGGAAAGGCTGAAAGCCCTGGGGCTGTTTAGCCTGGAGAAGAGAAGGCTGAGAGGGGATCTTGTTAATGTTTACAAATATCTGAAGGGTGAGTGTCAAGTAGAAAAGGCCAGTCTCTTTCCAGTGGTGCCCTGTGATAGGACGAGGGACAGTGGTCACAAGCTGGACCATAAGAAGTTCCACCTCAACATGAGGAGAAGCTTCTTCCCTGTGAGGGTAATGGAGCACTGCCTGCCCAGGAGGTTGTGGAATCTCCTTCTCTAGAGACTTTGAAAACCCATCTGGATATGTTCCTGTGCAGCCTGCCCCACGTAATCCTGCTCTATCAGGGGAGTTGGACTTGATCTCCAGAGGCCCCTTCCAACCACTACCATTCTCTGATTTTATGATTTGGAAGCTTCTCAGAGCCAGAGGGTTTCTTAGCAGTTTATCCAGAATGCATCTTTTCTTTTCAGGCGAGAATTTCCCTGTCTTCAGTATAACTCTCTGAAAATGCTTTCAGAAACAATTGCTGATGACGCATAGTTTTTCTTCCTTTGGATTTACAAAGCAGGATTTTTCTCAGCCAAATCATCACTATCTTAAAACATGAACATTAGCATATATGTATTTTAAGCATCATATTTTTAATGCTTAATAGGTGAATAGATAGGGCTTTTAATAGACCTCAGAATAACTCCAAAGATACCCAGCTTGCTTTCTTTTCAGCCATGTCTTACATCATTCTTTATATGAGATAACTTTTTTTTTTTTTTTTTTGGCTAAGCTTTTATTTTTATTCCTTTACTTTCTGTTTCTGGTAATAAAAATGCTGTGCATTCTCTAAAGAAAAACTGCAAGTTACATTTCAGCTTGCACTGCTATGGTGGCCCTGTGATTTGTGTTACAGTGGCATTCCAAAGCTATTTAAGAAAATTCAGACTTTCCTAACTGAAGGAGTCTGTTAGGCAGTGTGCAAACATAATTGGGATTGGTTATTTTTCAATACTGGGTAAGATGGTGTGAGGACAAATAAAACACAACAGGAAAAGAATCTCTATCCCAGATTCTTTAGATTCTTGCCTCCCCACCCAGATTTTTTAAGAACACTGTAAGTATGCTACTGAGATGCACGATGTTTTTCCTCTTTATCGCCCTACCCAGTATCTAACAATTATTGATTAGTTATGTTTCTCCTTGCATTGTATCTCTGCCAAGAACTTCTGTGGTGTATTGCTGTTCTTACAAACATCTTTAGGAAGTTAATGTATTTCAAACTTTTCACAGTAGATATCTTGAATTAGTAACTAGAAATAAAAGTTGCAGGAGCTACCACTTGATAAAAAGCAGTGACAAAATGTTTTCTCCTGATCCATGCAGCACTAACTAACTAGCTGTATAACCAGTCCAAGGGATTGAATCTGTCTAAAAGTTCATGTATTCAGGGGAAGGGCTGCTGCAAATAGAACTGGGGAAAACAACTCTCCTTTCTACCGACTACTTCTTTTAGATACGGTTTTTTGCTGCAAATACAATTCACATACCTAACCATTTCATAATGTATTTCATTGCAAACAGGAGAAAGGATGCATTAGTAGTTTTTCCTTCCAAATGGTTTAGACTTCTGGAGAGCAATCTCTTCCATCCTCTCTTGTAATAGTTTCAGAGTATCTGCATTGGCAGTCACATCAGTGTATCTGACTTTTGGCACGGTACTATTTGGTTTCAACATCCATCTAAAGCTTACTTAGGAAGAAACAAAACCCCTGAAATTTCAAGATGGCATACTGCATGAAATAAATGTTTATGACTACAGTAATGCCTAGCGGGACATTTTGGGGTTTATTATGTCACTGTTGTGTCTTCAGTGTATTTAAGATTAGGGCTTAAACTGAGTGAATTTACAGGTATTAAATTAATAGAAATTTATGGCTTTGACTTTTTAATGGAGAAGACATTTCTTCTGTGGCTGCAGTAAGATAGCATGGAGCTCACTGAAAGAAAAATGATCCTTGCCTAACTGTATGACTGCATGTTACTGATTTGCAAGGCTTTAGCTGATAATATCTATTGAGATTGATTTCAGTAATGGATGCAAAAATTAACCTTGAATATCTGAGTGGTAGTGACACACTTGAGTCTTGCTTCAGTCAGTATTTGGTTAATTATCAAAGTATCCCTGCAAAGAGAGCAGCCTCCAGCTGGCTGTAATTCGGGCTGAATTGTTCCATGCCTTCAAGACAATTTTTACATTCATGGGATCTGCAGCTTTCTGTTGGCCTCATTTCCTGTACCATAAAAGTACTTGTATCTAAGAATTAAACGAGGGCAAATAGTGCTCCCCTTATTAACATTGTTAACATCCTTAGAAGTCTGAGAAATATGCATTGCAAGTTTAAAAAAAAAAAAAAAAAGAGAAAAAAGAAGAAAAGAAAAATAATAATAATAAAAAAACCCACATTAAAAAAACACCAGGAGTCATGGCCAAAAAGTATTATTTCAGTTTATTAGAGGAAAAGGTGGATCTTTAGAAAGCACAGTGAGTTCTATAAAATCTGAAATCTGTACTCTGTAAATCTTCATCTTAATGAGAGACCACCAGCTTGTGTGGGAAGAAACTTGGATAGCAAATCAGGAGTGCATGTGACATGAAATACTCAATGAAGATTCAGTAATTCAGTAGCTATGGGATACAGCACTAAAAGTGTGATCTATCACATCCAATTTGTTGAAGTAAGTCTCCCCTTTTTTGTCCTTATGCTGCTGAATTACTAGCACTGCAGTACTGGCACTCGCTTTGATGGATGTCCTAGCTTCAGGAAACACTCCTCATCTTGCTTTCTCTCTTCAGTACTCAGGTCATCATGACCTGTGCAGCCTCTGTTGTTATCAGCCTTTATTTCAACTCACGATCAAAACTAGCGAGTTTTCAAATTATTATTCTTTTTGGGGAAGAAACAGCCTTTTGTTTCATTCGCATGTAAAATTACACGTTGGTATTTTGATGGTAGCCTATGTGGAAGGTACATGTCAGGAACTGTGCACAAAAAAAACCCATGCTTATTTTAAGAGCATCTCTAAATTGCCAATGCCAGTCCATAGCCCTCTGTGAAGTACACTAGTCTGTATCTTGAGAACAGATAAAACGAGGTCCTGTCTCTTGTGATTTACCTGAGCCACTCACAGTTTCCAAGGAAAACATTTGGTCCTAGGGAATCTTGTTGGACAGAAGAGTGCAGTAGAAGTTGTGACAGGCTGCTGCAGTGTTTTAAATGGCTGAAGCATTATTTTGAGAAGTAGACTTCAGCAGAATGGGAAGTTTTCATGCAACACAGTGGTCAGTCAGTGTGAGCCCAAGAGCTTCATAACAGTATTTGTCTGTAGGCCATGATGCCTGCATAAAACATGCTGTTCTTCCTCTGCTGAAATCTCTACTGAACACTACTTCCTGGGGTGCAACAGGTAATAGAGCTACAACAGCTACCCCACTGTTGCTCCTAGTCATGGAGCATTGTTCCCTCCATGGCTGAATGTTTGGTGCTTATCACTTATCTTCACAAGCTCATTCAACTTGCTGACCTGATAGAAAATGACTTTTCCTCCTCATCCACAGGTTGATTTGCTGCAGTTTGAAAGCGGAGTCCGTTCAGAGGTGTCAGGAGAACAGCAGAGCCAGTACAGGAGAAGTGGCGAGGGTACATAAAGGTGAACATCTTCGACTAATTTTAGTTTACCAATGTCTTTTAAGCAAAAGGGCCTAAAGGAAGCTAACAGAAAAAAAAACAGTTGATAAAGATGTACAAGTTAAATTCTTTCTTCTTTAGTAAATGCAAATTAAATATGTTCATCATTCATAACAGTTGCACATGGTTTTTACTGATTAATTTTGTATCTGTCTGGTTTTTGGTTGGTTGGTTTGTTTTTTTTCACATTTATATCTATTCAGGTAGGCATCTCCAGCAGTGCCTGTGCAGATATCCCAGGGTTGTATTTAGAAAATGGTTTTGCAATGTGGTCATGTAATTGTCATTACTCAACTTTCTCTGTGTGAGCAATCATTCCTCAGCGTTGTGGCACTGTTCACTAGACATAGGTAATTAATGCATAAGAGCACTTCTAGTGTTGCAAGTCTGAAGGGTAGAATGTACACACAAGAAAATAAATTTCATTTTGTGTGCTGAAATAAACTTTTTCAGTTTTCTTCTGTGTACTCGATGACATTATTAATAGAAAATTAATACATGTTTTGCTCTTTAGATAAGAATGCTTTACTTACTGAACTGCTGCTTGGGAAAGTTTATATTCTCTAAGCATAGAATTTAGAATCACAGATTCTGTTTATTGACTGAAAATAAGTGTCTTAATCTTAAGTATCTAGATAATTTCCTTGAAATTTGAAAATTATGACAACTATGGAAAAACAGCTGAACAAGTCTCTGTGAATATGTATGTTTCAGCTCTGACCATACACTACTGAATCAGTTACACATACTTTTATGTTAGTTAAGTCAGTCTAGTAACTAGCTGTGAGCAAAGGGAAATGAAGAGCTGTCCTCCCTCTGTTATAGAATCATTTTGGCTGGAAAAGACCCTTAAGGTCATCAAGTCCAACCGTTAACCAAGCACTGCCATTGTCTCCATGTTTGTATTTCAGTGGTTGTCAGCAATCTAAAGATATGTTTTCCTAGCATATTAAAAGAGAATTCAGTTATCGTGACAAAAAGTTAAAAGTTAGAACTTGCAACAAAATCCAGGAGCTCTTCAAAATTTCCTCAGCTCTATATTGTGGTTTGTGATTAATCCTACAGTGACCTGGTATTCCCAACTACCTCACCTCGTGCTGAGGTTTAAGCACGTATCTCACGGTTGGTGTTACAAAGATCTATGTAACTTCCAGCGGGAGGGATAATGTTTTATAATTGTTCAGAGTTGAACATTGACTGCAATAACTGCTAAGCTCTTTCTGCAGCGGTGTGCCACCAAAGGAATGGCTTTCGTGTTGAAACGTGATTGGAGTACACTGTAATGTTTAATGCATCATTTTAATGGTACTCTCAAAAAGCCTAGTATCTTGGTATGTTATTATCTCAGGCTCCGCAGTTGTTGTTTCTTATTTAAATGTTCTATCTCACTTGAGATTTAATGTAATTAGAACCAGCCTGTGGAAAAATCTTTTTCTATTATGTCTTAGCTATTGTTCCAGTCAAGATGGTAAAGCAAATCAAACAGGATATAATGAAAATGATAAAACCATTTGCAAGAGGCCATTTTCCTGAGGGAAGAAAAGGCAGCACCACTTCTCATTTTGCTTTGTCTTTCTAAACATGGCATGTGCCTGGAATAACTCCACCGAGAGTTGTCTGATACCACCTGAGAGCAGAGTCAGCTACATCTGACAGCAATCTGGCTTGACTGATGCAAGGGGGGACCAAAAGTGCCATAGCAACAAGATTCTTCCGCTACTATTGTAGCTTTACCACCCTATTCAGCCAACACTAGGTCTACTTGCCATCTAAGGTATGTGTGAAGGTGTTGGGTCTACATTAATAAGGATCTCTTTAGATTACCTTTTTCCCTATAGTTATAGTGTCTTGAATGGGGAAGGATGTCCAGAGAGTGGCATCTGAAAAGATACTGCAAGGATAGTCATACCCAGAGCTACCATGTAACGTTTTTCTCTGACAAGAAGCGATGCTCCAGGTACAAAAGGGTGCGTAGAAGTGTGTCAAGGCAGAGTCTTGATCTGGCTTGGAGACAGGATCACAGCAAGGCAGGAGGTCTAAGCTGGTCCCTCACTGCTCTCTCTGCTTGTGTGTTTTCCAGGGAGTTCAGATGTTATTATTCTCCATCTTTTAGCTTTTATATTATGTTTACAGCTTTATGTCAAAGCTGTTTTGCAGTATCTTTTCTCTTTTGTGCACAAGCCACTCGTGAACAGGTTTTTGTATTGTCAGCATGTATTACAGTAATCTATATTAATTCACAGTAGTATTGATAAACGTTAAGTCAGAGAGGCTTAATCAAGAGGCTGCACGCCATAGAATATAGTTAGAAATGCAGTGCTTTCAAGGGCTGAAGGCAGGATTTTCAGTCTTGCTAATTTAGCTCACAGCAGCTGTGTATGGATGGATCAAGTTTTGAGTAGCACAATGCCTTGCCGTTGTAAAGGGGCCGTATTTATCTGGTGCTGTGATGGTAGGTTCAGTGGGGTTTTGAAAATGCAGAAATTACAGCCAATTAAATCTGCCTTCATACAAATGTCAGAGCAACATATCAATACTGGTTTTCAAAAGCTAATGACATAGAAATTCCAATGATCAAAATTCAAATTCAAGTAATTCAAATGAAAAAAAATCATGAGTTTAGTACCAGTAAACTGTTGTAAAACTTCACATGTAATTAAAAAAAAAAAAACAAAAACAAACAATTAAATCTACCTGAAAAAATTCTCTTGTTTATAAGTTACGTTTCTGGGTTTGGTGCTGTCTCATTTATAGAGCACTTTGTGCACAAGTTTGTCTTTTCTGTTGCCTTGAACTCTTTGGAACTGAGGAAATAACAAATTCTTCCTCTCTCCTTCCCTCCGTTCCATTTTTGTAAAGAAATGATTCAATGCTTAGAGCACAAATGCTGCATATGAATATTTATAAGAACTTTTATAACATTTAGCAAGGCAATGCTTTATGCCTGTCTCTTTCTGAATGCACATGATAAAGTACCCATAATTTATTTGAAGTTGCACTTGCTCTTTATTAATTTGACGGCAGATTGGTAGGAACGGTAGGCTCCTCGGGGCTGTAGAGCTGCAGTTGGTGATGACAAAACACAGAGATCATTGCTGTGTTCACAACACTTATATTAAAATGCTTGTGTTTAACATTGTGTTTAAGTACATTTTTTTATGCATCATTTACATTTAAGTTACTGAAAATTTCTAGGTAGGAATCTTGTTACCTACATCAGATAAAATACCTAATTCCCTGTGTTTATATTTTTGTCCCAGAAGAAACAGAGTTAAGTGTCTTTTGCTTGAAATACTAACACTGTAGAACAATTGAATGGCCCTGGAGCACACTCGGCAAACCGCTTGGAGGATTCTCTTGTTAATGCAAAAAATGTTATAGTCTCCACTTCTTCCTCTGTGTGTTGTCTGTTGTTAATGTGCATCCTGTGAATACCTAATATAGTGCCTCAAAGTCTAATGCACCCATTAGCAGTATTTATACCCTGACATCTTTAAAAATTTTGGTCAGATTAAGCACATGAGCAGTCTCAGGTGAGGAGAAAGGAGAAATACTTTAGAAATAGGCAAAAGGGATGAGGATGATTATTTGTTGACTTATCAAAGACAAAGGTAATTTTAGAACAGGGTTTGGAAGTTCCTTGCACGTAACATTATGTATTATAACCTCTACCGTCCTTCTCTTTAAAATAAAGAAATAGCTATAAATTGCATGTGCTAGTGTCCACAAAGTTACTATATTAATTGATATTTGTTTATTTAAAAGCTGGATTATATTTTCTGTATTGGATGTTATTTATTGGAACTTTGTAACTGCTGTGTAGGTCTCTCTGAATGTATGTATTTCGGTGAATACTGCACAAAAGAGAACCTCCTTCAGCCACTAAGTGGCAAACAGCTGTTACTGCTTGCATTTACCATGGGCTAACTTTTACTTTGAACATTTCAAATGGTGCGGTGGTGAAATGTTCCCAAGGTTAGACTCAGTACAGCAGACCTCCTGTGAAGGCAGCACTGGGAATCGTTCCCAAAACCACTGCTGTGGGCAAAGCCATGTAATCTCACATAGAGTCAGCTACAATTGGTACCCAGAAGTGTCTAGCTGGGTTTATCTGTCATTGCTAGATGTGTTCTGATAGACTGGTTTCTATAGAGATAGTTTTTAATCATACAGTAGGTTTACATCTTTCACTGGGATAAGCTGGCTGTCTAAATTATTTATCCTGGGATTTATTGCTAGAGTAGTTTTGGTCGTTTGGGGTTTTGTTGTCATATCTTCTCAGTTTTAAGTCCTCTTTTATCTGACCACATTTATTTTAGCTTTCTGCCTGTGTATGTCTCAGGAACATCTCAGAAATACACCAATCTATTTCATACTTGTGACTTTTCTCCTTTATGCATATCTGTTTATAAATATGTATATAATATATTTTCCTGCTACTACAATGTATAAACTACACAGGTGTACTTTTAAAGAAGGCAGCACTATGTGTGTGACTTTAACCCCTAAACTACTACTATACTTAACTTTCAGATACTGATTTCAGTCTCTTTCCCAAATGTTTTTGGGCACAGCAATTTTTAGAATTCCTCTGGTGATTAGAAAAGGAGAACTGAAAGAGATGGTATCAACAGGCAGTTTACATTTCAGTTCAAGCTGTATATTTGCAGTGTCACATTTATCTCCATATATTACATTAATAATATTGAAGGAAAATAATGCTCTCAGTTGTGCTTTAGTTGAACAAAATTTTAAGCCAGACACCTGATGCATAACCTTTGAACATTTAATATTCCCAACTTGGTTACCACAGTAAGCAAAGTATCTACTTACCTGAGATCTGTTTGAGTTTGCTTAGTAGTAATGTTGCATCTCGGTGTAACAATCCAATGTTTGCATCTACAAAAAAATCCAAAGGTGTTGCTCACACTGTGGGATAACATACCAAATCCATCTAAACAGCTTTAAATTTTACAATCCTTGGGCAATAATAACTACAAGAGGTTTTTTTGAATCACATTCTTCATAGGGAAGATAAAAATTGGACTTTTATGCAAAGTAATTTGACAGGTCTTCCTACTTTCTTTCTTTACACTTGATTTTTAGAGTGTAAAACTAAAGTGTGCACCAGGAAATGAACAGCTATACCATGGAGTAAGATTCCAGGGTCCTTTTGAGACTTTTTTTTATGGGTCTTGGCATATTAAAGGTTAACAGAGATTTGAAGCAGAATTTATTCATTACTTTTACACGGCCTCAGACTAGATCTTCTATCACACCCTATAAACTAAGATCCCACAAGTAGTGAACTTGCTGCTAGACCATCATGTCTTGCTTAGAACTAGTTGCTATGGCACACTCCATTGCTAAAAGGGAAGGCACTGGGCAGTATGAGGAATCTTCTTTTTTCTTTCTTTGTCTCATCACTGAAGACATTAAAGATGATGCTGCCTAATTTCAGCATGCAGCCATCTCATTATCTCTGTGAAGTCTCCCTTCTGCTTTTCCAGTTGTTATTTCTCCAAGTTTTAGCATATAGTTAAAAGCCTACAGTGGCTGAAGAGTGAAAAATGAATTTTTCCATATGCTGTTACTTGTAAAATGTAATGCATCGCCCACACATCCCAAGGCAGTGATGGAAGATCTCGTCTAATTTGTCTTACTTGAGATTTAAGCAAAATCATCTGCTGAGTCTTTCAGACTATCTGTGCGTATTGCAATTCATCCAGGCTTCTCTGAAAAGAAAAACGTGGAAATAAGATGTGGTTAATGCACCAGTCTTTTATGTATAGAGAACAAATTTAACATAGGACGTTAGAGATATAGGCCTACAGTCTATCTTCTGACTACACAATGCTAATTAGCATTATGAAACCATCCTTTTGTTAATCATGTTGAATTATATCAGACTTGGAAGGATTCTCTGCTGGAACAGAAGCACAGTATGTTGGTACTGAATTGCATTTGGCAGAATGCAGCAGGGTTGGCAGTAGAACAGCAGTCAACTGGAGCAAGGCAGAAGCACCACTAGAATGGTTTGAGTGTAAGTGGCTGTGCACCTGCTTCCTGACACCAGCGAGAGATGCTCAGAGAGCTAGAGCGGAGCGAGGCAGCTCTATCACAGCAGTGCCTGTTGAACACTGCTGTGTTTTATAAGGCAGTATCTTGCTTTTGCAGAACTAGAGGTGAACCGAAATGACAGGATCTATGAAGCTGCTCTTTATAACCAGTGGATTCTGAGAAATGCTGTTAGGTTTTTTGTCTTTACACTTTTCTCTTTAGCCTTTCTGTCCCTGCAGTACCATGTAAGAGTAAGGAAATTATTTTCCCTCTATAGAAAAAAAAAAAGGAGAAAAAACTCCACAACTTTTATGTAGCAAAAACTTTTGTATTAATGTGAATTTGGAGAACCTGCACAGTGCAGAGGATATCTGCTTTGAATTCTGAGCACGCTTGTATGAAACAGCACAGGGGCAAGTCCTACAACAGCATACCAGCATTAAAAGCAGCTGATAAATATCCCATTACTGAACTTCGTACTTTTCTTTTTTTTTTTAACATACTGTATTTTGGCATCCATAGTTCTGCTGCCTTTATTGAGTTTGACATATTGCAATTTCTATCAAAATTAAGGCTTTGGGATCACTGTCAGCATACTTGGTTTCAACAAAAGGCTTTTTTAAAACAGCTGACTTTAAAAGCTGACACTTTCCTGCATGATTGCTACATGAGAAATTATTTGAGTAGGGGTAACTTAAAACAGCCATAGAAGGTAAAGTTAGCAGTGATTAATTTTCTGGTTAGACCAGAAAAATATTTCTGCAAATCTCTGTTGAGATTAAAAAAAAAACCAAACTTCGAATCTTTATGCAAACTAGTCAGACTTCTTTCTGTTGAATAATAGCCTGATACCATTGCAAATGACAAGATTTGCTTTCTAAAACAGCTTTAAAAGAAAACACAAATTCATTGTATTTACAAAACCATGTGTGCTGTCTTCCTCATACCTCTGTAGGTCTTCTTTCCAGATGCTGAATTTTTGAATAGGTCTCTTTTTGAATAGGTCTCTTCATTAACAAATATCCAAAGGCTAAAATAATTTTTATTTCTAGTATGCTTTGATTTAATTTCATATTTTGCTCTGTTAGTAAGAAAGTACAATTATGAAAATGCAGTATATATTCTGTAGATTACGCCTGGCTATGGGCGATAGATCAGAAACTGATTATAAGTAGGAGGTTGTTACTGAGTTGACGTGGGATGCTATGTATTCGTCTTTGTCCTAAAATTAGTCAAGGGGTTTTTTTTATAAATACTCTGAAAGAAAATGTAAATAGGGAGAGCAGGACGTTTGGAAGCAGAAATACTCACTGGTTATACTGAAAAAAAGCTTGAGCAAATAATTTCTATTTATTACATGCAATTGTAGACTGGGAATAAAGAGTTTAGGCCGGGCTTGCCTGACTCTAGTGAGAGAAGCAAAGATCCTCAAATGCTTGTGGAAGTCATGACCACCCTA
This sequence comes from Ceryle rudis, assembly GCA_033439905.1. Taxonomy (NCBI): domain Eukaryota; kingdom Metazoa; phylum Chordata; class Aves; order Coraciiformes; family Cerylidae; genus Ceryle; species Ceryle rudis. The sequence continues at coordinate 26,254 of JAAGNO010004712.1, read as the reverse complement.
TTATCATGAGTGTCTGGACTGAAAAGGACAGTGCCTGGGCTCCACATGCAGACAAATCCATTTCAGGAGAAGGAAGGGTTATTTTTTTTCCCATGTGTTTGTCACCAATGTGAAGCTCCAGGAATGCTGTGTTGTCTTCTGGAGAGCAACAGTCTAAGGGTGCTAGTAACAATTGACAAAAGTCACTAGCTGTTAAAGGTTAGGGCAGCTTGTTTTACAGAGAAGACTTGATAGCTTGATTAGCTTTTTTTTTTTAATTAAAAAAAGACTAAGTAGAACCAATAGTGCTTCTTAAGTATGGAGACAAAAGAAATTAATGGTATTGTGTTACATAGTGTTGTAACTGCCATCGCAATTCACCTTTGACTAACAGTTGGGATTCCATGTACTGTTTGCATAGCCATAACATATGCCACCATGTGTTACGTGTTTCCTGTATAAGTTGCAAGATTAAGTACTAGAGAGAGCATGTAGTCTTTTCTATGGTCCATGCTCAGGAAACCTGACATACACATCACCTTCTCATGGATTGTGTTGATGATGCAGTATTGGGAAAGCATCTTTTAAATTTCTGAGCAATATTTCTCATCCAATGGAGTATTGATATTGTCTCCTGAACTGTCCATAGAGCCGGAGACCAGGGCCTCAACAGGGAGCCTTGAGAAGAGTATTGCTACTGCCTTGCAACTTGCTGTTGCTTACATGGGCCAGGAGGTAGGTCTTGGTATCTTAGTTTCTCTTAGACTGCTTCTTAGTGTTGTTAACAATTTAGTTCACAATGGCATAGTATTGAATATTGCAGGAATAAAACCTCCCTCTAGACCCTCCAAGGGGGCAGGTAATAGCAGCCTTTCATATTTTACTCGGGCTGCCAGTGACAGAGTGTAATTGCCCTGGGCTTAGTGTGCTCCCTGTGAAATCCCTTTTTGCACAAGAGTGGACAAGTAGTGGTCCTGTGTGATAATAAAGTATATTGCCATAAAAACCTTGTCTGAAAGGTAAAGCATTCAGATGAGTATGATTCTGCTTTTACCTTCATATCCCTGTAGATTACTATTGAGTCGTCTTAGCAGTACAAGACTAGAAAATTCACATTGTGCTTTTTTCTGGATAGAAAAAGCTTTGCATTTTTAGGATTCTGTCAAGCACAAGTAGCAAAACTTATGTTTGGCAATCAAATCCTTTAGGAAAACATCTATATCTGTAAAGAGGAACTAAAGAAAAAGGATTTAAGAGTGCTATTTCTGCAAACAAATGTTAGTGTTGATTTGCTAGAGCTTGTTTACAGTACTTTGGTTTTATTTCATACTGTGTCCTGACCCACTGGCTGGGTTTCAAGCTTGTGATTTTCAAGTATGATCAACAGCCTCTTAATTAGTATCTGAGCAGTCTGACAGCATGACTGGTCATAGGTGGAAGAACAGCTTCATGGGCACCCTGGGCTCACAGGAACCCTCGGAGCAGAAGGGGCTGGGGGTGTGCCAGGCTCAGCCCTGGATACTGTTGCTGTTTGTGATAAGATGCCTCTGGTTTTCAAGTGTCTGGGCGCAACTGGATGCTCCTGCTGCCCACAAAGCACATGGGTACTTAGGATGGGTTTTGCCTGCACGGGTCAGCCTTCTCAGAAGCAGTAAGCAGTTCCTTCTTTCCCTTTCCTCACAGGCATTGGGTAAAAATAAGTGGTTTGCATCC
>JAAGNO010004712.1:0-24526 GCA_033439905.1 Ceryle rudis | reverse complement strand
TAAACATCTGTCTTTGAAAATGAAGGCTATTTCATCTCTCTCAAAGTAAATTGAGCAAATTCCTTAGCTGCAAAAACCGGTCATTGAATGTAGAGAGAAAAACTAATGCAGGATTTCTCTTATGTTTCCATTCTGATCATGCCATTGATTATATTTAATGATGCCTTCACTGCATAGCTCTTCCATGTGTGGATTATTTTTAAGTATGGAATCAGATTTTATGGACTAAAATAAATTACTGGTTTTTTTGGTTGTGGTTTTTTTTCTTTCTCCTGCCCTACATAATGACTTTTTTGGTAGCCTAAAAAAAGATGATTACTGTCTGTTAGATGCCCTATGTATTGCTGTTAGTCCTTTTCTGTCACCATGGAGAGATACAGCTGCATCACAGAGCCCCTCCCAAGGTGCCTGGAACACTGGTGTGTTGTGGACTTGAAGATTTTTCCAGGGGTGAAATTGTTGACTTGATAATTGGGCTAAAGAGCATGAAAACTACTGGATTCTTCTCAGTGGCCCATAACACAATGTTTTAAATGAAGTAAGGTATTGATTTTCTTGGCTTTTGGGTCTGTTTCCACACTGCTGTTCCAAACATACTAGGATTTTTTGCTTGGTGAATCATTTATAATGTCAGTAGTTGTATTTGATACCATTACGGTGAACCCACTTTGGTACCAAATGATAAAAGAAGGAGGCTCTGTATTAACAGAAGCGTCGTTTTGTCTGTACAGCGGAGTTCTCTGTGAGACCCTGAGGTGCACACACTGTTACAGAATAGCAGCTTTCCCTGCCTTGGACTGATCCTGCTTTGCAAGCAGCATTGTGTGATGGAAATCTGTGCAGGGTAATGCACAGAGAAATTACAGTGAACACAGTCCCAGTGTTTGGGGGTGTGTTATCTTAAAAGAAGGTCAGACACAGCATTTAACCATCAGAAGTAGTAAAAAAATAATTCTTGCTTATTATGAATGCTAAAAGCATACAATTTCAGTATATGCTAATTCCTTTTCTGAATGCCACCTATGATGGTGCTTTTTATCCCTAATAGCATTCTTATCAGTGATGGCTTCCCATTTTATGGGGATGGATTCTAGGCAAAGCATAAGGAGTACCTAAAAATATCTGTTGTAAAGCATCATTGTTGTTTCCTTTTTAACTTCAACACTAGTAAGCAATAATATCATTAACCTTCTGACTTACAGCCCATCATTCATTTTATTGCTGTGGCTTATGGCTGTGGATTAAAATTTTTTGCATTCATCATGCCTGGTAAAGTAGCTTATTGGGATGAATGAATGACATATCAATTAGAAGAGTAACCTGAGTGAGAATAAGCTGCTTGAACTGGCTTTGATGGCCAAAAAACTACCTGTTGCTAGTTTCTCAAGATTATCAAAGAGATCCTCAAATTAGAATGTCTGCCTTTGATCATAGATGCAAGGAACAAGGCAAAATGACTGCACCAAGTGGAAGGCAGTGGAAGGAGATGGTTACCGTGGAACGGGAAGCTGAAGGAGTTTTTACAAAGATTCAAGTCCTTTCCAGGCACTTGCTCCACCAAGTAGTGAATGAGATATTAGTATGTGGCTGATTTTTATTTATATTTTCCACTACAAACTACTAATGTGCCTGTGTTCAAAAGTTATATTGCTTAGGTCAGTTCTAGAGAAAAATATCTTTTATATCATTCTTTTGTCACTTTATCCTGATTTTTCTATCTTGTAGTATGACAAACAGTACTAACCTTTTGTTAAGACTTCCATCTGGTTTCCTTACCTTCGTAATTACCACCATCTTACTTATGCCTCGCTACAGATTTGTGTGGATCATTGCAACATGTGTGCCATTGTAACACACAGTCACTTGGCCCAAGTAGTTTATAGCCTAAAGTCCCAGTTGCCCAATATCAAACATGATTATTTAGTCATAAAAAGTATAAATGAACACAAAGAATGTTTCTAGGCCTGGCACAAGAGCGACAAAGCAAAGTGTGGGAGAAGAAGACAAAGGCCTTACCACTGGGAGATAATGGGATATTAGTATTATTTCACCATTTAGTTATTTTGCTATATTAAATAAAAATACTGGAAGTAAAGAGTAGGATCTGATAAAATCATGTTATTATAAAGAGAAGGCCCTTGCCAAAGGAAAGCTTATACAGGTAAAATCCTAGAGAAAAGCAACATGCCATACAGAGGTGGAAAGGATATGTAGTTCAGGTCGGATGGAACAGTATAGACCAGGAATCTTTAAGCCAACATCTTGTTTTCTGTGGTTCTTCAGTGCATCAGATCTGGTGAAGTGGGGGAACGTGATCTTTGAGCATGAAGAGACTGACAGCTGGTGCAGGGTTTGATGAGACGGGCACCTTGCAGGCAGCATAGCACTGGGAAGCGCACTGTGGTCTGGCACCCAGATTCTCGACAGAGGCCCTGCCTTTCACACTGTCCAAACTTCCTGCGTGGAAGATAAAGGAATAACCTGCTAATGGGCAAATTTTCTTCTCAAGTACTTAATGCTTTAATACAACCATTAGTGTCTCATCCCATGTATAAATGTCTAATCATTTTTTTCTCGATCCATCTGCCTGTTGATCACAGTGCCAGCTTGATTCAGCTTTTTTATATGGAATAATTGTCTTTCTACTGATAAAAGTATGCTGCATACAGTCTATCTTCTTTATGTGATGGATCATTTAATACAATATTGTTTTATTTGTCTCCGTTCTGAACTAAACTATCCTAATCTTTTTGTTTCACTTAATATGGAAAGCTTTTCATCCCTTTAAGTATTTTTCTGCTTGTTTTATGCTGCATTTCTTCCCGAGATGTCATAAATAGAAGTGAACACAACATTCAGTAAATCATGTCATTGATTTTCTTACACTGAAAGTATGTAATTTACTAGTTGCCTTGTGTACTCTGTTGCACCATTTGCATGTCCTGCAGTTAGTAATCTGCGAGAGTTTCTTAAAAGCTTGGTATAAAATCATGCCATTTCTCTTTTGCTCATTATTTCATTGTTCAGTAGGAAGAAGAAGGAGATTCCTTCACAGAAGCTATGATAAAAACCCTGTCCGTTCATACTGTGCCTGGCTACTTGCTGTACTGATGCCTGGCTCTGAGAAGGGACCACATAATTCTTTGTGTAGCTCAGCCACCTGGTTCTCAAGTTTCTCCACAGTTCTTGGCTTTACACAGTGCAGCCCCACTGTGCTGTTGCTCTGAATTTATCTGTTATTTTTAATACCTCATTTTTTTATAATGGCTGATAGTGTTTTATTTTTGAATTTAATTCTCTCAAGTCTTTAAAAACTCATAAGGATTTTGGAGATGGTGTTTAGACTGATGGAGAGTACTCCCCTGGCTTCTCTGCGGTGTGTTTATCTTCTGTATTGTAGATGACCTCCTAACCCTGGCTGCAATCCACTAATGCTCTCCTAAATTACCTGCTCCTGATACTACAATGTTTTGTTTGTACTTGGCTACTTTTTAGTAAGATCCTTCTTATCCTACCTAATACTATTTTGTATTTTGCTATCCACAAGTTACTTTGTTAAACTGAAATTGATATATTTCTGGCACTTGCAGTTTTTGCTGCATCAGGGGTTCAGTGTAAAGATCTTTGGAGCCAGAGGTTGTAGCAGTCCAAGGGAGAGAGTTTTTAAGTAAATTGAAGTTGCAGAATTGATGGATTCAATAACACAGTGATGATATACACTGGTTTCATGCTCAAGCTGTGCTCAGCAGAAGAATAACCACCACTGTCCCTGGGTTTTTTAACTATAAAGGCAGTATCGTGTTTTCCAGGTAGTTCTTTTTTGTTTGTTGTGAATACATTCTGGAGTTGCTTAGTGAAGTTTTAGTAAAGTTTATTCTTCTAGATGTTTTCATGTGCTTAAACAACAGGCAAAAAAGATCAAAGGGTAGGAATTCAAGTGATCCCAAGAAAGGTAAATCAAAGATAATTAGATTGGTCAAGGAATAGTCCTGTTGGTGAATATTTAATATTCTGTGAGGTGCTTAATTCTCTTATTTTTGTGTAAATGGAGTTGGGACAAACTGAAATGCACTGAAATGGAGGATTCTTTTTTTTTTTTTTAGTTGTTGTTGTTGCTGTGTTGTTATTGTCATGCTTGTTCCTGTCAGCTGATGCACCTAGCCCTAATTTTCTGCTCGATTGTGGAATGTTGTACACAGCCCTTTTTAGGAAGCAAGGTAAACTATTTGTAAGTCTGGCTTATTTTACTGGATTTTTCTTTTAAAAGAAGTAAAAAATTAAAACTAATTTTCTGTGCAAGTAAAAAGTATCCCTAAAAAACAGACTGTGCAGCATTATCTGAATGATCATTTTAATATGATCATATATATTTGAATGTCTGAATGGTCATTATAAATTTTAATTTTAGTAATGCAAAATGATTATATATGCAGTTTTCTGCAGTTAAGAATTTCTTCTTCTTATAGGATCTCAGAAGAGTTTGTATTCAAGTACATGCCTTGGCTGCTCTATTCAGCCTCAACACCAAATGTGAGCACTTGTCCTTATTACTGCTTTTTGCATTCTCAGTGTGATGATGCAGAATCCAATCAGATTACCTGGGCAGATCCTGAGGACGTTTCTTTCCTTTTCCCTGCTCTGTGGCATTATCTGTTTGGGTTAGGTAAACTGTAAAGAAATGCCTGTTTTCTTCTGAAGCATTACAGATTGCCTAGCCTTAGGCAGGTTTTTGCTCCTGTTCATTGGTTATTTCTATCATGATTTATTCTTAAAAGTTTTAGGTAGAAAAATAACATTCAAGGATTTCCCTCACTTACTTTCATGAAATATTATATAATTTAAATTCTTTTTAATGGAGAGAAAATATAGTGTGAGAGGTTAAAACCAGAAATGGTTTGAAGTTGTTTTCCTGATTGTTCCATACTGCCTTGCAGCAAGTTTGCAACTGGGCTGTTTGGTTTTTTCAGTACTTCAAGTAGAAGTGATTCTATTGTCGTCTCCATCCATCACACCCCTTATATCTCAGTAGCATATTATCAGTGGTGCTCAAGAGTGGTTCTGCAGTAAGTTGGCAACCTTTTAGTCTAGGACATTGCCTTCTCCATGTCCACTGCAGATTCACTGCATTTTCTGCAGAACTGTCATTTTATGGCCTTGGACCGTTACCAGGGCACTCAGTTCTGACTGGGTAGAATAAAAAAAAATCAAAAAACTCTCTGCAACAAGATAAAGCTCTTATTTCTTTAACAGAAATTATAATGCCTAGCATGTATGGAAATTTTCATCTCTGCTATCTGCCACAGTCACAGTTCTGGCTTGATACAACAATGATCTGATATTTAGTGAGTATTAGTCCACCTGGGGAATAAAATTGTGGCAGTCCATAATGCCATTTGCCATGATTAGTTTCACATTTTTTTCCTGGCATACATCTTATGAAGTATGTACCGTGACTGAACTGGCCATCACACTTTAGAGTCGGGGTCGACTTTTTGATCGTTCACCAAACTGTGAGTCACTGTTCCTCTGTACATAACAGAAATGTCTATTAGGAAATGCTCGCTCACCTCTCTGAAGTGCTGCAAGATCTGTGAGTGCACTGATCACATTTTTTTAAATTTATTCTTTAGCTTTTATTTCCAAACTGTCCTGTGGTACTACTTTTTTTTTCTTTGTTTATATTTCATTAATAAGCGCCAACAAGTGTGTTTCTCAACACGCCTTCAAACTGGGACCATGACTTCTCTGGCAGCAAAGCTTTTCTCTCTGTGTTGTGTTTCATGGATCTAACAGATGTTGCAGTTGGCTTCACTGGGGGTTTTGCTTTCCTTTGCAGTTGGACAAAATTATATAAAATTAAAGAAAATTTTTTTTTTATGGCCTGAAGGAGATAAAAAAAACCCACCTAATTAGCACCTCACATTTCTTTGTGGTCCCAGTTATCTGTGCTAGATAGGTAGGTCTCTATGCTCTTTGGGAGATGCAGTGTTTCCACAGCCCATTGCCACCCAAGCAGGACCTAATTTGTGAAGTCGGAGCGTTTCAGTTTTTCCAGAAAGTCTATTAAGATGTTTACAGTTATATTAAACAATTACATTAAAGTTTAAAAGAAACAGAAATCAGATACAGCAAAGAATAACCGTCACTTTTATTTTTGTTCTGTTGCACTTACGCTATTGTTTATGATGATCAGTAACTGTCCAGATCCTTGCAAGTGGTTCAGACAAAGCCACAAAGTTGTAGTGGTTTTGTGGTGTTTGGGCACTACTGTAAGGGAAACCTAGGTTGGAGTCCCATTGCTGATGTTTTCAGTCTGAGGACATGCCAGTCCTCATGCGAGAGGTTTGTGGGTTGTTTGGTAACAATTTATTGGACTGTTGTCCGATAAGAAGGCTGATCGATGCAATTTATTCTGCATCATAAAAACTGCAGGCCCATTTTCATGGATAGCAATACTAAAGCTAAATGCCTTTTCCCTGGAGGAGGACAAACAAAAGGAAATCTGTACCAAGTATCTAGTGATCTAAGAAGAGATCAAAGAGTGATAGTGTTACAATTACAAATGATGAAATGCACACTTGTGCAGATTGCTCAGTAATATAGCAGCCATTCATTTAAGGGGAGGTTTTTTGCAGCGTACAGCATTGAAAACACATGTCTAATAGGTACATTCATTTTAATATGCTCATTCATTGAGCAGGCCTGATTAATTAGTGCATGTCACCATCTGGTACTTACTGAGACTATTCATTTTTAAAATGTTGAAATTGTAGGGAATGTTGCACACCAATTAAGTTCCTTTTAATTGGATTATGTTAGTATAAAGTATTACTGGAGAAGGCCTTCATTGTGATTCAGCCAGCATGCTACTAAAGGAGACCCGCCAGCCTGAAATTATTTAGAACAAAGGGAAAATGCCTGAAATGCATGTTTATTGCTATATTTTTTCACTCAGCAAAGATGATGTCAACAAATAAGAGCCACAAAAATACTTCTGCATTTCTGTGCAGGGTTCTGATTCCTGACATGAGGGTATCTCAGCTGATTACTTCTTCATCTTTGCACTGCAGCTCTGAATCTGCTATCTTTTCACTCTGCCATGGCAAGTGAAACACACTTTTTGCATTTCTGTTTGATATCAACTTAACAGGACCAGGCTGAGCCCTCCTGCGTGCAGTTGTGTATCTGCTGAAATGAAGACCATTGTCATTTACACAGAGAGTGATTTGGCTTTTAAAGCTGATCAACTATCTCTGCTGACTCAACCATTTAGTAAATGAAGTAGCACGATCTGCTGGCTGCAGCACCACATTAGGAACAGAACTTGTCTGTCTGTAGTTGTTCCTGTCACTGACTCACTTGGTGAATTTTAGTTACTTAACGTCACTGCACTGCAGTGTTTCTGTGTATAAATTGTGAACAGTTATGTTGATCAACTTACGTAAAAAGATAGCTGGATGAAATGCACAGGGCTGGTATTACGTATGTGCTGTTGATACTTTCTTTAGAAGCCTGCTGCTGTTTTTGTGTTTAACATCTGAGGTTGTCATTGCCTTGATTTTGTGGAGATTGAGCACCTTCAAGTCAGTTCTGTCATCTGAACTACTCATTTCAGAAGAGCCAGGAGCTCTGCACAGTGCAACATTCCCTCCATTCCGGTTACAGGGGCTGTCATGGAAGTGGGGAAGTTATGGGCAAAAAGATACATAATCACTGGCAGCTTAAGAGATCTGGTGCATGACTGCCTGGATCTCTTGTTCACATTCTTTGTTTTGGAGAGTAGGGTAAGAATCCAGCACAGAACAATGTCAGGGTATTTTTCCCTTCTATTTCTGTGCAGTTTCATTACCTTCCGTGGCCTCTGCTGCCCCCTACCAAGCTGCAGCTGCCATTCCCGGCACTGGCAGCAAGAGCCGGAACACGTGAAGAATGTTGTACATTTTTTTTAATACTGAAAGAAGATTTCATTTCTGTTTTCACTAATAATCACTCTCACTATAATCTCTCGTTATAGTGAATCTGTAGTTGAAACAGTAAATGTACTTTCTTTAAAGGGAGACGGAAGGATCTGAAAAAATACTTTTAATTGTACAGCAATGAAGAAGCTGCCTGAATTTCTTTTAGAATGCAAATACTTGTTTAGACATAAAAAGGTCACTGTGAATTTTATTTGTAATAGCATAGGGGTGCTTCTGATTTCCAAGTGTGAAAGTAGAATGATGTTGGAATTCTTCTGGTTGTTTTCTTAAGATACACTTCCTCTTGTTTGGAGGTGCAGGTTTCCTCTTTGTTGCAGCTGCAGGCAGCCTCAGAGCCCGCTGCAGGAAGTGCTCATCCTGCATCTGCCGAAGCCAGTCGGAAACCCTGATGTAATCCATACGTCTGGCTCTTGTTTTACAGACTGTGTCAAAATTCATGTAACAGAGCATGCTTGTGTTTAAACCACCTCCTTTTGGTGCTTTGGAGCAAAAGATCTAAAATATCCATACACGTCTTAAGTATTTTTGTGTACAAGTTACATGTCTTTGTTTACATAGACACGTCAACATGTTTTTTCTTTTTAAGTGAAATTGCTGCGGCCGGTACTCCTGGGATGTAGGTTTGCACAGAGCTATGACCATGTCATAGTTTTTACTCTGTCTGGGGCGGGGTGTTGTGGTTCTGCTGTTTCCTGTAGTAGTTTGCATTCATGGGTTGAGTGTAGTCCTCATTTGGGTTAGAGGAGAACTGATTAGTATCAGTGTATCTGAGCAAATGAGAGTGAGAGCAGCCAGTGGTAAAACATACAAATGCAGTCAAATGAAGGTGTAGGAAGGAGTGCTTTCTCATTTCTACCCCAACATTATTAGCAGGAAATGCTTAGCCTGGGAGGCCATAAAGCTGTCCAATTTGTGATGGGATTCTACAGCAAGTGCAGTTTATGCATTTTCAGAGAAACAATATCACCCAGGTAAAAAACACGCACATCTGCACTCTTCCTTTTGTTTATATTGTTTGTTCAGAGGTTTTATGTAATGGAGAAACATATTTTCCAAGGGAACATTTAATTTAGATTTCCTTTAGTACAACTTTACTCATTTTATTTGTTAAAATACATGAAAAGGGGTTAACCAGAGTATAACATTCTAGTATGTGTGTGTGAGCGTTCTCTCTGATTTTAGGAGAATTATTTTTTAGGTAATTTTTCTGCTTACAATATATGGGCTCACAAAGTGTTGAAACAATAAATCTCAGCAGAGATCAAAAAAAAATACAAAAGCATTTTACTCTGTATATATAAAACAAAGGCTGAAAGTTTGGGCAAATCTCTATTTGGCAGACTTTCTATCTCTTAGGTCACACAGAGAAGGCTTTTGGCACTGACTTTTTGGCAAAAAGCTTTGTCTGGAAACATATTTAGTCAATGTATGAAATATGATAGCCCCGATACCATGAATGTGTCTGAAGATAATCTAATAGAGTTAGACTTCAGCCCCATCTGGTGTTGGAACAGGATTGCTGTATTAAGAGTTTTCCAGCATAGGACGGCCCTTTGCCAAAACACAGAGCAGTACGTGAGGAGACTGACAAATTCATACAAGTGTCAGTTTTACTAATGGATTCTATTGTTTGCTACACTGATGAAAACCAGTTGTGCCCGTGGTGAATTTCAGCATAGCTGTCCTACTGCTGAATTGCTAACCATGGGCACTGTAGAGAGTTGCATCTCTAACTGAATGGGTTTATTAATACCCTTTCAGTGTACCTATGTGATCAGCAAGTATATTTTTACCCGAAGCCTGTAAGAATATGAAAATATTGATTTCCAATGCCTGTGTTTACAGAAGTAGCGGTGGACAAACAAGATTCTTTCACCTCAGTAAAATGTCTCCAATAATTTGAGTTATGCAACAGTGTCAAAGACAGCAGACTTGTGGATTTGGCTTAGAAGGCTTAAAATCTTCAGGCATTAATTCATGAAACTCGAAATCCTGGATATTCCAGTGACTATAAAGCACCGCAGATTTGTGTTTGGTTTTTACTTAACGCTGATCATTTCAGGAAATAAAAAGGTTTACTTTGAAAGAGATTTTTCTATTCTTTTTCAGATGTTATTTCTTGAGAGGTTAGGTAGAAAAGCTACATGTGAAACACAATCCAGGGCCAAAAATCCATAGCTTTGTTTTCATAGAATCATAGGATCTTTAGGGTTGGAAAGGACCTCTAGGATCATCGAGTCCAACCTTCATCCTAACATATATCTATCCATTTCCAGTGCCTAACCACTCTCTCAGCGAAGAATTTCTTCTTAATATCCAATCTAAACCTCCCCTGACGCAACTTGAGGCCATTTCCTCTCGTTTTAAGGCTGTAAGAATGGTTTATTGCCACTATTGTAAGCTAAAGGAGAAGAAACAGTGACTTTCTAGAAAGGTTTCCCCAGCATTTTTATCTGACTTTTCCAGGAGAGCAGTCCAGCCTGTCCCTTTGACCAAAACACCTATCCAGTTATAATTTGACTCTGATGAAAAAAAGTCCTAAAATGACAGACTTTGGAATTGCTTGAACATATTTTGTCACTTAGGCTGAGCTCATTCTCATTCAGAGCTAAAACAAATTATCTCAATTCCATTTAGGAGAGTAAACACACTCTTACTTTCCTGTCTCATGTTTAAGTAATTCTGTTGAAAGCAATGTGCACTAATCTTCAGTTTTATATCCTCTTCCTAACATTTGTTTTAGTGGGCAAAATTAAAGGTCAATGGTCCTGAACTAGTCAAGAGAATTATTCTAAATTTTCAGTCATTGCCATTTCTCTCTCTCTCGCTCTGCTTTCAGCAATACAGGGCTTAGCTGCCAAAGTTTTCATTCTTTATGTATGAGAAGAATGATATTTGCAACTTTCTTTGCATTTCAGTTACACAGTTTTGTAAATTCAGTGAAAAAGGGCTAAGACATCAGCAAAAGGCTACTTGCTTATTTTAGGTTGTTCATAGTGTGGAAAATATAAGTATAGTGATCAGCCTGGTTTTTACCCTGTTCTTACCCTCATTCTCTTTTGTGTTTTAGAATGATCACTGCTCAAAACAGTAGCCATACAAAGTGATCAGAGTGGAAACATATGGGTGAAATTCTTACCATGCACTGAACAGCACAGCATCAAGCACAGAGCTCTGGGAAAATGTCTGCTTGCAACACTTTCACTGAACACGTCTGGAAACCAGGTGAATGCAAGAACTGCTTCAAGCCCAAAAGCTTGCATCAGCTACCCCCAGTATCTGAAAAAAAAACCCTCTCACATGGAAATGTGAAATCCAATGCAAACCAAAGTAACAGCCATCGTGGGAGAAATACAGGAAATTTCCGACCACCTGTGGCAAAGAAACCCACTATAGCTGTGAAACCCACCATGATGGTAGTAGATGGGCAGGGTGTATGTGGTGAAATCAGCACGCCGGATCATTGTGAGAATAAATCAATGCCTGCAGGATGGAACCGAAACAAAGCTGTCTTGAACAAAAAAACACTGAACAATAATAATGAGGATGAAATTGAAGGTTATAGTCATGTTCATAGGCCTTATGGCAGCAGTGATGGTGTAGGTAAGATACCAAATAACAATAATAATGGACTGACCGAAGTTTTGAAGGAGATCGCAGGTTTGGATACCACACCTCAGCTGACGGGAAATGAAATGAACTCAAGAGAAACCTTCTTGGGAAGAATAAACAACTGCTATAAAAGATCACTAGAGAGAAAGATCCCTCCAAGCTGCATGATGGGCGGAATGAAGGATTCACACAGTAAGCACGTTATTCTGAGTGGAAGCACTGAAGTAATAAGTAATGAAGGTGGACGTTTCTGTTACCCAGAATTCTCTAGCGGAGATGAGAGTGAGGATGACATGTTTTTTGGCAGCATGCAAGAAGAGCATGAGAGCTGGGATGAAAGTGACGAAGAGTTGCTAGCAATGGAAATTCGTATGAGGGGCCAACCTCGCTTTGCTAATTTTAGAGCTAACACCCTATCTCCTGTTCCATTCTGTGTTGACAAAAAATGGAATACTGTGCCCCTTAGAAATAAGTCCCTCCAGCGGATCTGTGCAGTAGATTATGACGACAGTTACGATGAAATTTTAAATGGTTATGGGGAAGAGACTGTGATTCTTTATGGGCAAGAGAGCATGCAGAGCATGGTATCTTCTGATTCTACATCTCCTGATTCTTCTTTGACAGAAGAGTCTCGTTCTGGAACAGCCAGCAGCTCTTCACAGAAGCTCTGTAATGGAGGGTTATCTCCTAGTACTCCTCAGGACCTCAAATTGATTGAACCAGAATATGAAAGTCTTTGTGATAATCAACAAGCAAAGGACGTGTCAAAAGCTCCCAGAAATGTTCCAAAAAGTCTAGAAACTCACAAGGCAGTCCTTGCACTTCGACTGGAAGAGAAGGATGGCAAAATTGCAGTGCAGACTGATAAGCAAGAGAATAAAAGTTCTTCAGATGTTGCTGGTCAAGCTGTAACAATAAATTTAGTGCCTGTGGAAGAGCAAGCTAAACCTTACAGGGTGGTGAATATGGAACAACCAGTTTGCAAGCCATATACCATAGTAGATGTATCAGCTGCCATGACCAATGAATGTAAGGAGAATCAGACTGAAACCTCGGAAACCAAAAATACACCATCTAACCCAAGCTCACCTGTAATGCCGGGCACGCCTATTGCATCCTCTGCAGCATCACCTGTACGAGTAAATGCTAATCTGAAAAAATCCAGTGCAATCAGGTATCAAGAAGTGTGGACTTCTAGTACTAGTCCAAGACAGAAGATACCTAAGGTGGAGTTAATCGCTAACAACTCAGGACCTTCTGTTCCTCCCAGGAAGTCAAGCCACAAGTCAGCTCCTACTTCACCTACAGCTACAAACATTTCTTCAAAAACTATCCCAGTTAAGTCTCCCAATTTATCTGAGATAAAATTCAACAGCTACAATAATGCTGGCATGCCACCTTTTCCTATTATCATTCACGATGAGCCCACTTATGCTAAGAGTTCCAAAAATGCTATTAAAGTTCCTATTGTAATCAATCCAAATGCGTATGATAACCTGGCCATCTATAAAAGTTTCCTGGGGACCAGTGGAGAGCTATCCATCAAGGATAAAACTACTAGTGTCATAAGCCACACATATGAAGAAATAGAAACGGAAAGCAAAATGATTGAAGCCATAGGAGGTAAACCCACTGAACTTTCCCAAGTGAAGGGGGTGACTAATAGCTCTGAGTGCAGGCTGGGTTCTGTGGCTCAAAAGGTCCAGGAGTTTAATAGCTGTCTCAGTAAAAGTCAGATATCACCGCAGAGAAGTCATAGTTCTGACCACAGCTCCCCATCAAGAGTTCAAAAGACAATACAGGAGCCTGCAGCAAAAATAGATGTACCACCAGAGGCTTCTGTTGGCAGCAGTGGTGGTAGAGAGAATGCAAGCACGGTGCTTTCACAGATTGTGGCTTCTATCCAGCCTCCACAGTCTCCTCCAGAAACACCTCAGTCTGGACCCAAGTCCTGTAGCGTAGAAGAACTGTACTCCTTACCTCCCGATGCAGATGCTACTAAAAACACCCTGGTACGACCCAAATCTCTGTTTACATCACAATCTGAAACAGAGTCATCCAAGACAGTGGAAAACACTGCCATTAAAATGCAGAAAGATTCACTTTCACAGACAGTGGCTGCTCACTCTCCAAAGCCAGTGAGAGCCACCCCAAATACCACAAGTCCCAAAACAGAGCAAGCACCGCCATTTCCTCCTCCACGGTCCACTTCTTCACCCTATCATGCAAGTAACCTGTTGCAAAAGCATTTCAGCAATTGGACCAAACCAAACAGCCCCACCAGGTCTACAGAGGCTGAGTCAATCCTTCATTCAGAAGGTCGTCGGGCTGCTGATGCAAAACCCAAACGCTGGATATCGTTTAAGAGCTTCTTCCGACGCAGGAAAACTGACGATGAGGAAGACAAAGAGAAGGAAAGAGAGAAAGGAAAATTAGTGGGCCTTGATGGAACTGTCATACACATGCTCCCCCCTCCTCCAGTTCAACGTCATCACTGGTTCAGTGAGGCAAAGTCAGACACCAGTGAGAAGCCATCGATTGTTTTCATGTATAGATGTGAACCAGCACAAGCTGAACCAAAGGCTGACCAGCCAAACAAGAGCGGAACAGAGGCTGCTATCGCAGATGCACTAGCAAAAGACAAAGGAGAAACACAGGAAAAGTCTCCAGAGAGCTCTGAACAGAAAACAGCAAGTCATTCATCACCACCTCAGATTCCCAAGAAAATCCCCAGGTAATCTGCTCATCTTTTTTAGTCACCCAGTTGTGAACTGTTGTGTACATACTGCTGAAAAGGGGAGAAATTAAGGAGATTTATTGTGTTAAGTGTAATTTTTTCAAAGTATATTTATTTTAGATAAAGCATATTTTTTAAATCTTTGCATTGTATTGGATATCAGAAAATACTTTCTTTAAAATGACTAGAAACTGTCTGATACTTGGAGTTTGTAGGTTCACTAGTATGTCACAATAGCCACGTTACATTGAATCAGATGCATTTTCCTGAATTTCCAGTTTAAGAAAGTGTTCTTATGTTATAGGAAACTAAAGAATTTCTCTGCAGAAGTAGAAGGCAACTATGGAAAAGCATAATAGAAATTAAAAGATCTGTGACTCATAAAAGGTGGTGTGCTAACTATATCTCACATATGCAAGAATACCAGAGCTGCTAATTAACTTGATGCTACACTATAACATCACTGCAGCACTCCCAAAATAAACCATGTAAAAAAGTAATAATAGAATTAGATTATCTATAAAATAATCTATCTTTGTTTTGCAAGACCTTTATCAAGGAATATACTTTGTCCCCAAACAGTATTTGATTCAGTAGCACTGATCGCTCCATTTCTGCCTGACAATTTTGTTTAGTGATTTAATTTTTAATTTTTTTTCAAATCTGGATTTACTAAAATGATTTGTTTCAATTTCTGTGCAAGTATTTGGCCAGTGGATATTTATTTTACTACTATAAGTTCATGGTAGTTGAACGTTTTAGGTCCATCTGTTGGCTTAAAGGTCTGTTTGTTCCCTTATCAAGGGTACACGTGCTTTCTTGGCTGTCTCCGAACATGATGAACCGTCTTTATTTCCAGATATGTGTTGTTTTCAACATACCACCGAGTTCCTTCAGCTCGTGACAGGGCATAACCTAAGAGGGCTGGAGATGTTTGTTGCAGTCAGTCACGTGGGCATAGTATATAGCACTAAGTACAGCCCACAGCTGTAGATGTATCAAAATATATCTTCCCATGTTACTGTACAAACCAATATAGCTTCATGCTTGCTTTATTTAATAATTTCAAAGAAAATACACCAAGGTCCTGAGAAATGCATTGGGCATTGGACACTGGACAGTGGATATATTTATCCTCCAGTTATTCACTTATCTCGATGCAATTTGATGGCTTAATTTACTTGGGTTTTTTACTTAATTTCTAATATTGTTGCAGAGACCAAGTGAAACCTTATAGTGCCAGAAAATGAGGTGGATTTTTTGGTTTTGTTTAAAGATTTGGGCTTTTCTTTTTAATATCCCTGTAGATGAGAATTAGGATTGTCAACTTCCATTTTTGCACAAGCAGGAGACATAACAGACAAGAGGCTGTACTTGGTTTCTGTTAACTCTTCAGGTATTGGCAAGAGACTAGTGTTAATTCAGGCTAAAATACGTGCAAGGAAAGGATGTTTAAAATCTTCAGTTAAGCTTGCAGAGGCTTAGAGGGAAACAGAGGACAAAGATAGCAATCAGTGAATGTGACACTTTTTGAACTCAGAATGTCAAGAACAGTAAGCTCACTGAAACACCAAACTGATGACCTGGAAAATAAAATAAGCTTTAAAAATGTCAGATTACTGGGGGATCTTGAAAGCAAATTAAATGAAGATACACTGTTTCCTTACTTTGCAAAGGATTGCAAAGCTGCCGAAGATTGATAACATAACCACAAAACAGGGCTGAAGGTATTTAAAGTTATCACTAGAAATGTCAGCTTTTCCCTTTGAACAGCACTCGCAAAATACTCAGTTCTTCGGAAAGCTGAAAACCATCTCTCTGTTATACAAAGAACTTGGTTTGGGTTTATCTGTATGCTTGTTTCTTTCTGGTTGATGCCTGGATGCACATACGGTAGTTCAAAAGGAGATAGCGAATACTGATGTATTAAATTTACAAAAAATGTGTAGATAGATTTATTTTGCTAAAAAGCATCAGTCACATCGGCTTTATTATTCATTGTTATGAAAATCAGATGTTCTTGGACCACCTGTAGTTCATGATGCGGTAGTTCTTCTTGGGCAAAGCCTAAAACTGACCTCCAAAAAGGTAACACGGTATTTCTGTCCGAAGTCACTGTAATTGATAAATTCATAAAGGTGGTACAGCACAGTGTGGAATCCACACATAATTAAAAAAAAAAAATTCTTCCAAGGCTAGTGAATCAGACCGTTGTTACTGGAGTTTCACAAGATAAAGGTTTCTCTTCCCCTTCATTGAGACATCACTGCTTATACCCAGTAGCAGCTTTTTAGAGTGAGATGTTTCCTAAAAGAAAACTGCAGCACAGCCTTCTGACTCTTCCATTCCTATCTTCGTAAACCCTGTCAGAGCTGATCTAAAACCTCATTCAGCACTGCTGTAGGTGGCAATGCGTTTGTAAATCAAGGTACAGCTGATTTGTGCACAGCCATTTCCATTTCCATACATATTCAGCTGAATAGTTTCTTTCATAGCTACAAGTCAGACATAACTTGCCTTTATGTGATCTGTGGGCCAGACTTGGATGAACTAAAGATAAAACTGTATGTTTACTGAAATACTTCCTTCAAGTAGTGAGGTCTGTACATTGATTCTATTCTAGTTTAGATAAAAAGCATTTCTGCATAGCTCATGTTGGAATTACCAGTCCAATTCTTAAAATGATGTTAACTTTGTCAAAAGGATTTGAGTTCATAATCGATAGGTATGAGTTCTGTTGTTCATAGCTACAGAAGGTCACTGTCCTGTTGTTGTATCTTGCTTCTAAAAGGAGTGAAATGCTTATACATCTTAAAGATTATTTTTTAACGTTCTTCTTAAACAGCATGCTTCTGCATTGCAGTTACACACGACCTCAACAATCTGCAATCATTTCAGGGTATTTTTTGTTAAAATAGACCCTGGGCATTTCACTGGACACTTTCATGGGCTTTATACTTATCAAGAGGACATAGATATCAAAGCTTTTGGAAGTGTCGTATTCTCCTTCAAATCTTACCCCAGTGCCACACTCGTAGTACAAATAGTTCACCTTGAGTAACTTCCAGACAGATTGCTGCTCCTGTAAGTAACATAAATGTCAGTGATGGATGAGAACCTTTTAGAAAATTGGTCAAAAACTTGCACAGTTCCTGCCTGCCATGGAAGCATTTCAGTAGTATAAGTGCTCTTCAAATGTTTTTTGTTGTGCTGATTGCCTTGAGGTTGCTGACGACTGTTCGCGCTGTTTGCTTTCAATTACAGTAAGCCAAATGTGATTTCAAGAATCTGAGTTAGGCATCGAATTTCCATATACAGGCAATGGGAAAAGACAATTTCAGTGAGGTGATTTAGAGCAGAGACTTAAAAGGCCCCAAATGGGTTATCTCTTCAGTGGTTCTTTTTTAGGAAATTCTGTTATGCCACTAACAGTTATTTAAGGAAAAAAGTGTAGGTGACTGGGGCTAGGAGTGTGCCACAATGCACAGTAGCTGTGGCCTGGACCCTGCAAACCTGAAGAGCATAGGGAATGAAGCTTACATGTAGGCTTTCTTGATACAGTGGGACAGGAGTCATGAAATTACTCTGAGTGCTCTCTGTATCTATAGGAATAGTAATGGTGTAATGGGCTACTCGGTAAAAACAACTGGAATCATTGTTCTTCCAAAATGTAGTCATATATTAAGATTAGGAGCACATCCAGAGACAGGCAGGAATAATCACCACTCCCACATTCCACTTTCTCATTGCTCCAATCCTGCAGATTCCACAGCTGTTTCAGAAACTACTTAAGGACAAAATCTTTCAAACCAGAGTAGGGCTCTGTTTAAAACAAAGTCCTTCCCAGTTTAGAGGACCTGTTGCGTAAGTCATAAGGTAAGGTTCTCACCTGGATCCAAAACCTTTTAAGTGTAGCTTGCATAAATTGGTGAGGAGAATTCAGGGATGTTATAGCTCAAAAGAAAATTCTTGCTTGAGCAAGTCTACTGAAATGAGAGAAATTCTCCCATGAAAATTTCAGGTGGAACTATCAACTCCCTCTTCTCCCCAAATCTATCTTGAATTGCTTCTTTCCAGATATCAGCAAAGTTTATTTACCTTACCCAGCAGTGCTCAACAGTGCTTTTAAGAGTATTAGCCATCTATCTTAACACTATTTCATCAATGAAAAACTTCTGAACATCTCTATACTAACAGAGTTGGAAATTATTCATGTTCATTAGGCAAGAAGTTTGGTAACATTTTATGTGAAGATTTGTAAACACTGAGGACTAAGTAGAAGGGATTTTAAAATACATTATTTTATAAATTAAGATTAAGAAATGGTAAGTCATGTATCATTGTTCTTAACTCCCCTAATACAGTCTGTAAAATGGAAAGACTGAGACCTTAAAATGGATAAAGAAAAATGTCTTTCTTATAATGCACAGTTAATCTGGGGAACTCATTGCCATTAAGTTTCACTGACACTAAAGAGCTTAGTAGGATGTCTTTACTGGATTATCAAATGTATTCCCTTTATCCATGCAAACATCGCATTATACAAGATTTAAAGAAAAGTAAAATATGTAAGTTCTCATGCTTCAGGACTAAGCCAACTTCTAAATAATGAGAATGAGGAATAAACTTTATGGCTTAGTTATTTCGGATTGTCATTGGAGAAGTTTCTTTTACTTTCTCTTGAGTAATTATTTCTGGCTAATGGTGGCGATGAGTAACTGAACTGCATGAGCCACTGGGATGGGTTTTCTGTACCCGTAATGTACTCTGATTGAAAACTGGGCACTGATCATCTTTCATCAGTGTTTTGCAGAAATAAAGTGGTCTGTGTTCTGAGTGGAAGTTCCTGTGTAAGGTGGCCTTTGACCACCCTCAAGCCATTAACCTCTTTGCATTTTTCCTCAAGCATTATTTAGTCAATTTAGGCTTTATATTAGCTTTGTTAGCTTTCAAGCATGGGGCCTGAGGGGATGTCAAAGGGGGACCTCTCTGAAACTAAATATATCTGTAAGCTGCACAGAACATTTTTTTGTGTAAAGCGAAGTCATCTTCCTTGTCAGGCACTCTCATATTAAACTATACGACTACCATTGATTATTGCTTTGCTGATGTCTACTCAGGGAGGGGATCAGCCTCAGATGGGTCTAAGGCCAAATCAGCTTTTCTCTGTGTTTCTGTCTCTAATTTCCACCGCTTGGATTTATGTGCTGTCTTACACAGAACGGTACTCCCTCAGTTTGACCTCAAGATCTGAACCTAATTCAGGAATGCACTCTCAGAATCACTTCTTATAAGTATTCCACTTCATCTCACTCATATTCCTTGCTGTTTATTAATCATTCTAATTGAGAAGGTGTGCTCTGAATAGAGGAAAACACAGGTCACACAATAGCTGTGATTCCATTGTCCTTACAAAAATTAACACAATATGCAGGCTGCTTTCTAGACTCTGGATGTTCTGGCTGTTCTATTCTCAAAAGACCGAGGCAAGTTAGACCACATCATCTTTTGGCTATCCTCCAAAAGCTGTGGTGGAGAGCCTGAGGTAACGAGTTAGGAGCATTTGTCCCTGCAGGAAAAAAAAAAACACTTTTAAAACAATTTTGAGCTTGTGTGCATGTGAATGTCAAGTATGTAAATTCAGTGGGATATTAGCTGAAGGACAGTCATTTTTATGGCAGTGTTTTTTGCTGCACATAATCTCAGCTTCTTAGGAAAACGAATGTGTTTTTTGTGCTGCTCCTTCCATTAATGGAACAGTCATTTAATGTTTCAGCCACATGTGCCCGAGGAGCAAAGTTCTCTGAGGTAATTCATTTCCTATGAAGTTTTGTTTTTGAAATAAAAAAGGGAAAAGAAAAAGGCTTGGACACAGGAGGCTGCACCCACTATGGTAAAAGCTAAATATGTGCTCTTGTGCAAGGCATCAAAGAATCCTTCCTGGCAAAATATCTATAAATATCCCAAATAAGGAGATAGCTTTAAGTATCACTTGCTATCAACAAGCAGATACAAGGTTATCAGGTTTTAATGGTTCTAATCTCTGAGAACTGCTTGTTTATCAGCTGCTCTCCTTCTCTCAAAAACTACTAGTTTTAACTATTTCATGAACCAAAAGCAATTGGGAATTTGGTTCTTGTATCTTACTGGGCGAGGATGTTTTTGTCTTTTGTTCCCTCTGTGTTCTGTCAGCACGCCACTTACGGGTTGGCATTTTGCTCGTTGAGTCACTGCACTGCGTATGTGTGCTTGATCTCTTGTCTTCGCTGTGAAGATACAGGGAAGCATTTCCCCGCAGATTTCATGGCCTGACATCTCATTGCTCTGATTTAAAATGTACAAGATTCAGACGCTAAAAGTGGTTGGAATAAAGATTTGAGATACTCACTTTTAACAGTAGGTTAGTCTAAGTTCTTAAAACTCCTCTTGAAATTTGAACCTGCTTTTCCTTAACTAATTAACATGACGAAGACCGTAGCTGTCATGCCAAAACAGTGATGTGGTAGGCAGTGAACTATTTTTCATCCAGGCAGGCAGTGGAAGAGTTAAGAAGGCAGGGCTGTAACTAACCAGTTTCCCGGGGCACTTTGGCAAGTCCCTCGGACCAACCCCCTAAGGTAAACATTAAGGTGCAGTAGGTGTATCACTCTGTGCAGAGTTCAGCCCTGTTGCTTACAGCTTGCACAACTTGTAGCACATCAGAACACTGTGGAATCAATGGCTCGCCAGAGTTTCAAGACATGATTAAAAGACTCAAGAAGGCCCTGAAAGAATTTCCTTTAATGGGGAATTGTGTGAGTGAGTACAGTGGGTGAGTTGGTATTTTTTTCTTTCTTCCTTTCTAGCTGTTGGTTTACTTTGGCAAAACGCTTCTGAGCTTAGGTTTAGTGAATGTGCTTGCATGTGTCTGGTTTGGAGAATGAGTCTATTCTGTACCTCACCAATCAATACTAAAAAATTACTTTGAGATATGGTAATTCCTTGTTTGTGGCAATGACAGAACTCTAAAGCTATTAGAGCCTATTTCTTCTTAAAGAAAACATTCTTACAGAGGAATGCAGGTATGTACATGATTTACAGCAGCTACAAGTCTTTTAATTCCTCATCATCTTGAGAGCCTTGTTACTGCTTTAATTTTATGTATGCTTTACTCTGGAATGATATTAGGTTAACTCTTTAACGTGGATATATTTCGGGCACATGGAATGTTCTTTACACCATTCCTATGCATGGTACTAAAAATGAAAAAAAAAAAAAAAATGCTGATTAAAGATTACATCTTTTTGAACTTATGCCATTTTTTTTTTCTCTTTTACTAACAAGTTCTAATGAGTTTTGTTTGTAACAGCCTGCAGTTAAAATCCATGAGTCTGAGTAGAAACAGCATGTGCTCACTGCGCCATATATGGGATCTTATGTTATGCAAAGTATTGGCATGTTTTAATCGTTGTAGACTAGAAGATTGTATATCATGATTTTCAATTTTTTGGCTTGGCATAAGGAGACATATGCCTATTATTTATGTTAACTCTTTGAGGGTATAATCTCTCTTTCTACTCTTAAGGATTTGTATTCTGGAAACTCAGCTGCTCTGCCTATGTAAAAACGCAGCCTTTTTCTTTCTGTTCATCGGAAGTTATATTAAGTTTTACATCTTTACCATAAAAACTAAGTATCTACAGATAGATGTATGATGTGGTAATCATCTTTTGAAGGAAATGCATTACTCCCATACCTTATGGAATATACTTAAAATTCTTGCTGCTATATTTGATCAGGCTGTAATTATAATGAGAGCTAGTGAACAGGACATGTGTTCTTGAGATTTGGCCTGTAATAATGAGTATTTGGTTTTGTGAGTTAGAAAGCATAAAGGCACAGAGATATTTTTACTCTGACATGTTGTACGTGGCATATTACTGATAATTGCTGCTATGTTTTCAAATGGATTGTTGGGTTTTTTAATGAACCTGAACACATATATATACATATATATAATGCATAATTTTAAAATCCTACAGCAATAAATATATCCATGGAAAATGATTGAATCCATTTTATTCACACTTTTGTGCTCTTAAGTCATCACAGTTCGATTAAAACTTTATAGTGAAGGGCAAGCACAGAGGAATGTCTTCACAGCCATTTGCAATTGGCCTGATGCAGACTTAACAGCCCCCTTGCTATACCTCAGTAGCTTTGATCAAAGCAAAATTGTTCTGATTTGTAAAAAGCACCTTAAACTCCACTGCCATCCTATTATTCCTACGTGTTTTACGCAGAATCACACCTGCATATATATATGCATACATATGTTGATTGTAGTCAGCTGTAAAACATTTTATGATCCCTTTTGTTCAAAGGCATGAACTACCACTACTTGTTGCTACTTCAGTAAAAAGTTGTTACTTCTTTTTAAGGAAATAAATATTGTAGAATGTTGTTCTTTAAAAAAGAAAAAAACAGGGATAAAGGGACTTATTTATTTACCAATTCGTTCCCTTTCCTGAAGATACTTAATGCCTAATCCGGTATTCTGCCAGGATGTTCTAGTACCCAGCTTTGGTCTCCAGGTGATTTTATTTTGTTTTGTTTCAGTCAAGTGCCCGATGATACTACACTGGAGGATTTCTCCCCTCGTGTTCCTAGAGCCGTGTTTGTGAAGCAAGACAATGGTGGCAGTGCCTCGGTCATACCAGTGTCATCTGTCCGTGTCCCACAGGCGGAGGAAGAAAAGGAAGAAGCTTCAAATTCTCCTGACTTAAATCCTTGCAGTGCTACATACAGCAACTTAGGCAAGTGTATTCTCACAATATAAAATTTAAAGCTACATGTATGGAGGGCTTCTCTGGAAGATAAGTGAGCAAGACAAATAATCATCTCCCAGTATATAGTATCAATATTATCAGCCTAATTTTCTAAACCATTTTGATTTGAGGTACTGCAAATTCACAAATTCCCTCAGCCATATTTTTCTTAAAGAACTAAAATCTCATTTATTTATGTTCAAGAGTATCTGGACACATATTCTTCAGTAACGTTCCCATCGTGTAAGTGTACCAGCTTCTTAAGCATTTGGACAAGAGTAAACTGACCACATTGAGATGGCTCACCAGTACAGGGGTTTGGCATGTCCACACAGGTTTGAGGGATCAAGGGCTAAATTTTAAACCCTCAGGTGCATGCATTCCTTAGACATTTAATGACATTGTTGGTTTGGGTTGTTTGTTGGTTTTTTTCTTAAATGTGAATTAGTAGCAAACTTCATTGTGTTCTGCTAATGAAACATTAATTAGGTATCGTTTAAAAAGCATAAAGAGGAAAAATATCCTGCCCAAGAGTGATGATAACATCTGCCAAAAAATTGTAACTTAAAGGAGGAAAACTAAAATTTATGGGTTTATGGTGGAACTATCTAATGAATTATTTTCAGTTCATTGAGATGTACATATGTATCTGTATCTCTGTAATTTCTGTACATAGCTACATTACAGATAGAATCCAGGCAGTAAATCTAGCTACATCCAAACCATTTATAGCATGGTCAGCCCACATTCCTAACCAGACAGACATATAGAAGGAACAAGCTACAGTATCATTTAATGTATGAAATATCACTTATTCCCCCAGTGAGATTGCTCTATTTCAGCCAGAGTGCTCATACAGTCAAGGGGTTACTTGCATTTCATAGCCAAAGTGACAATACTGTGTATCTTTTGTTTAGATCTTTACTCAGTTTAGCTCAATTTTCTTATGCAAGATTTTACACCTTGATGGCAACTGCTTCATCGTACAGAGTCAGATGTGCTTCTGTCCACAGATCGCTTTCTTCCCACAGCATCTTACAAACTGGGAGTAGTAAACTCATGTGAAATGTAGTAAAATGACATTAAACCCTGGAAGATCTTGCCAAGAGAAGCTGTGGAGTCTCCATCTGTGGAGTGTCACGGTTTAGGGTCAGGGCAGCCCCTTAGACCTATTACAGATGCTCTCTGTTAACCCCCTCCCTCCCCATAGGGGAAGAGAAAAGGAATAAGGGAGAGAGACTTAGCGATTAGAAAAGGAAACTAGAACAGCTTGAATTATGATAATAATAATAATAAAATAGAATATGTACAAATATATGCAAAACCAGTATGGAACCCAACCCCCTGCTGGTAATTACATCACCGTCACCCCTGATGATGTGGAGCAGGCA